>JAQYXR010000206.1:0-149394 GCA_030545055.2 Neoaliturus tenellus
ATCTACAACTGACGAGATACACAGATTATATCACCTTCTCTGCATCTACAACTGACGAGATACACAGATTATATCACCTCCTCTGCATCTACAACTGACGAGATACACAGATTATATCACCTCCTCTGCATCTACAATTGACGAGATACACAGATTATATCACCTCCTCTGCATCTACAACTGACGAGATACACAGATTATATCACCTCCTCTGCATCTACAATTGACGAGATACACAGATTATATCACCTCCTCTGCATCTACAACTGACGAGATACACAGATTATATCACCTCCTCTGCATCTACAACTGACGAGATACACAGATTATATCACCTCCTCTGCATCTACAACTGACGAGATACACAGATTTTATCACCTCCTCTGCATCTACAACTGACGTCAGTACCACTATTAACGAGCCTTCAGTTACATATGTGCAAATATTTTTTTTAAGACTGGTTCTTTAATTATGCATTATTTTGGATTTATGTTCCAAAGTTTATTTTGGAATTTCTGAAATGTTATTAAGGCTATTAATTAAAAATCGAGGTAATATGATCTTAATTAATAATTAAACATCTTGGTTTGCTGCGTGAACCAATTACTGATTTAAGACAATCCAAAACTTTAGTGCTTTAAACTTGTGTCATATGTTCTTTTTGCCGATAAATGAATTTTTAAAGTCAACTGCTTATTTATTTCATTCTATAATAAAACTCTCAGAGAGTTTTTCTGGTCTTACTAAAAGCGAATGTTTCTTTCAAGACATTTAAAACTATTTGACAGCAATAATAATTTTACACGAAAGTAGCGTTAACAGTAAAACATTTTCAATTTTTCAAAGAAACGACACTCTAACACTAAACAAAAATTTTCAGAAATGATAATAGGATTTAACATAAACCACGCTTTACCAAAGTCCACGTTACATTATTTTTGTAATTTAAGACTCACCGGCGATTTAACTGTATCTATTGCTTAATTGTCATAAGATTATACATATATTATGATACGTTTATAGTATAATTATATTTCAATTTTTTTTACATATATATGTTACCTTCTGTCAAACTGTCATCCATTCTACATTGAATTATAATGAATGTTGAACCAAGCACTTTGCTAAAAATAATAATACATTTTATATTTAAGAACTTAAACAATAATATAAAATTAAATTTTTATTTTAAAAGTGACTTTCAGTTTGAAGATGAGATCCTTCGCTCTTTTGATGAATATATAAATATTATAGTTATTTTTATTCTAGTACATATGTATGTTTAGTGTGTTTAAAATTTGTTAATGTTTCCAATTTTTTTTAATTTAAAGGCACTGCCCCATTTTATACATTTTTTGCAGTGAATGTTGATTGATGCTGTGGATATGGACTTTACATAGTCATTAGTTAATTTATAATAATAATTAATCCTACTTTATTCCATTATTATACTGAAATTTCATCCCGTCCAAACAGACTTAGAAGCCAAGTTATTACAGCACTTACCCTGTAATCCTGAGGTCGCTCAATGAATAACAGATAAGGGCGGTTCTGGATCTTCCTGAAATTTGTTATTAGAATAAAAGTTTTACTATGGATAATAAAAACTAGGGTTTCTACATTTGCCTATAAAACAGTAAAATATACTAGTAGTGTAAGAAATTCACACGTAATTGTAGTGTTCCAATGTACTTGTTTTAAATTTTTATAAATCGTTCCATACCAGGAGAGGAGGAAAAAATTATAGTTTATATTTTATAGTATCATTTATTAGTTGTATGTAGTAACTGAGTTTTTATTGTAACCAAATTTAATAGGGCATTTTGGAAGATGTCCATCATTGAATCGAAAAGACATATTTAAAAATAAAATATTGTTGGTTTTTACCAAAGTGTCTCATGGAGCGAATGGCCTGCCCTTTTTCATAAAATGGGTTTTCTTTGCTTTTAACTATTTAAACCAGGTTTAATTAATTTATTTTTATTTATTCAGGATTTAAGCGTAAAATGTTTTTTCAAATTATTTTTCTCTAAACAAAGTTATTTTTATAGGTTAAATTTACTATGAAGGTTGAAAATGTTCGATCTTTTTTGTAATAACCATCTCACATGCGTATAAAAAAAATTACTCAAAAGCGTATAGGATCATACAGAATTTTTAGTTTCTCTATTTAATTAATTTGTTTATATTTTTCAGACGATTATTACAACAGTTAAACACACTGTTTTGTATTTATTTCATTCAAAGTAGTTTTTGCCCCGAGGAAAAATATAAATCAATGATGTTTGTGTAAAAAATGGTTAGTGCATAATCGTAAAATAGCCCCATAAAAACCTAAGAGCACCGTAACATTATTGCCGCCCACGGGGCCTGTGTCTATCAATATCGACTTTCTTTAGAAAGGAATGGGACACAATCCTTCACATGTAATAAAATACATGTTATATTTTTATTAAACTTAAAACAAGTAAATTTCAAATTATATTTACACATCATTGTGTGATATGTAGGCCTAAGTACAATTTGTGATTATGTGATTCATTGTTTCATAAAATTAGGTTGATCATTCAATGCAGTTTCACATCTGAATCTAAATGAAAATCCCGTGTTACGGGTGCAATAAATGTCCTTCGTAATGACCGTATGTACTTACAGTTTAACAGTAACTTACCCTGTATTTTATGATATTAAACGACCTATCGTGATTTTCAATAAACAATTTATTTTATAGGTTTTCATTTCATTTTAAAAAGGTTATTTTTGTAATACTTTTTTGGAAATGAAATAATTTTACTTATTAGTATTATGAATTTTAAACCTACAATTTCTCCATTCTATTTGTGAATCCATGCTTTAGGTAGGCAAGTTAATTAACAGGATAAAAACGATCACTGCAGTTCATCAATGTTATACCTCACAAGCCTACCAACGTATTCAGAACCATATAAGTAGAGATATATCCATAGGAAAGTGAGAACCCCCCCCCTCCCATCATGGGAACAGAGATAGCACCGGCACAATTGATATTTGTGTGAAAAAATAATCTGATTGGTCAAATGAAAACAGATGGATATAATAATTTTCCAGGCGATTGTTATTGTTTGATTTTTTACAAATATACTCTTTTTTACATTTGGGATATATAAAGAATTAGGAGAAGTAACAGTACAAAGTGTGTCAAAAAGAATCATCCGATTTTATAGGTTTATAATTTCAAAACTAATGATGATATGGAATAGTGGTTATTTTTATACTAAAGGATAACTAATAAAGTTTTTTACATACCATTTACAGGTACTCAATATGGCCCCCTTTAGATGTAGCCTACAGCTCAAGTCTAGGAAATACTCAAATTGTTCTACAGCTTAGCTAGCATGTCTTGGGTGATGGATTTGATGGCTGCTCTGATGCGGTTCTTCAGGTCAACTATTGTTCTTGGAAGGGTACGGATATAAACAGTGTCTTTTACAAATCCACATAAATAAATCATATGAGAGAGTTTTTAAATGTTAGGCTTCCTCAAAGATTGATTGGCCATACTGGACCTAGCGATTCCACGTTAATCACTGGCCGCCAAGGTTACCAGACCTTACGGTTTGTGATTTATTTTTGTGGGGGCTTGTAAAAGACACTGTTTTTCTGCCTCCACTTCTAACAACATTGGTTGAACAGATGAACCAAATTAGAAAAACGATCGAATCCATCACTTATGCTAGCTAAGGTCTAAGACGAATTTGCGCATCGCATAGACTTGTGCTTTGCATCTAAAAGGGACCATATTGAGAACCTGTAAATGGCATGTAAAAAACTTTACTAGTTATCTTACAGTATAACAATAACCCTTTGTCCATATGATTATTAGTTTTGAAGTTATAAACCTATAAAATCGGATGATTATTTTTGATACACCCTGTATATTCCACATCCCCATAACATCAGAACTATAATATTCTACTGTGGTTTTCAATAATAATCAAAGTTTTCAACATGCGATATCACTACTTATTGGGCTCTGTATACATTGATTGTACCTACTCTAGACAGATGTAATGCCTACAGCAGATGGTTCATAACAGCAATACTGTTATCTACAGTATGACACAAAACAAAAATACTGGTTTATTACAAAGAACGAGAATGTAAAGGTTGTTTTATTTAAAATGGTTTGTTATCAACCGTCGTTTTTTATTGACATTGAAATATTATAGAAAATAAACACTCAAATCAATTGATGGCACAAAAAGATTTATATCACTTTTAATAATATGTATGCATTTGACGTATTAAGGTGTAGAGAAGTTACTAGAGCATTGCCGATGGCTCCATTTTTAGACATTATTTTGAGTAACATTCAACTGTTAATCTACATAACTAACAGATGAATAATGTTACTCGATAAACTTTAGGTCTAAACAAGCAATTTCATTATGAAAAGGTCATAGGAAATTTGTTATAATTTATTCAAATCAAAATTATACCTATTTGAACAAAACATTAATAAAACAATATACAATAATAACTAACACAAGCTATATAATGTAGGCTTAACCCATTTATGCCCAAATTGTTTCTTGTGAATTGGGTGCAGTGGCTTAGTGCTGCGCTCTTGTATCGAACTCGTATACTAAAAGCCTACGGTCTTTCCCGCTAGGGGCGCACACCATTCAAAACCCAAATTCTCATGTCTAGGCTGCCGGTCGTGATAGCTCAGATGGCTAAGGCGTAGGCATCCTTGGCCAGGATGTGAGCGTTGGCGCGGGTTCAAATCCACTCACGACCAAACCCTGATCTGGTGGTGCAACTCAGGGTTAGCTGATCTGTGGCAAAGTTGGTGGGAGGTCCCACGTTAAATAAACGGTGGCAGGCTTGCGTGGAAGTTGGTGGGATCGGTTGATTCTTTGAGAGTTGCACCTTGGTCAACACTTATTTTGCTACTTTTTACTTCTGTTTATTGTGTGTGTGCAACTACGGCTTTGAAATATGAAGGATAATTATATTTTCACTCCCAAAATGCCAATTTTAATCATGAAAAACCTAAAATTCCATGGACTTTCATAAATTAAAATACAGCGTAGACAAATGTCGACAGTATGGGCACAAATGGGTTTTAAGAGGGGGCTAAAGGGCCCTTTTAAAAAGTCATGCATAGCTTCACCCGCTCTAAGTTTCCGAGTTTATTTTAATTCCGATTAAAGTGGAGTAGTTTGAAATAAAATGTAAAAACGTGACCATGTTTTTTATAGTATGAATCTATAACAAGCTTTAATGGATCAAATTTGACCAAAGGTAGAATATTAATAATTATTAATACATAACAGTTAGATACATTATCAATTCCAATGTATTCATTTAAAACTCCTACTTTCCGCGTCTAAATCTCCTTCCTCACCATCTACAGTATCTACCTGAGTCTAGGGTCTCACACGTGCTGAAGTGCAGCAGCGTTTCTTTATCTACAGTGTTTTACACCGAATACTAGATATTGTTTCTCGCCCGCAATATTCTTGTAAACAATGTGAAATGTATTCAGGTACTTTCAGCAACGTCCACTAGGACTGACTCTTAACCCCATTCTTAACCTAATAATCGTCTTATTTAATTAAAAATCGAATATTTAATACAGTAAACAGTTAATAGAAACAGTTCTTCAATGGCTCTTATGAATTTAATAGTGACTGTTTTGTGGAAATAAATTTTATTTTGATTTGTTTTGTTGTAATATGTATACTGAAAACATGAAAAAAATAATAAGCTTAATAATATTAGTTTTTACATTGAATATATGCTTAGAAGTTGAAAATATAAATATTTATATTTTATTTTTTATTCCTAAGTTTTCATTAAGATTTCCAAAAATGTTATCGAGCCAACTAACTTTGTTACACGGCATGATTGCAATGAATATGTATACATTTTAAATTTGAAATAAGTCTGTTTAAAGCTGTAAAATACTAAAATTCCCATTCGAATGAGAAGCTTCAAAAATATAAGAATGAAAAAGTGTTTTAAAATACTAAATATTTGTAAGTATGAAAGGTAAATTACATTTCTTAGCTACATATAACAACAACATTCCTTTACAACAAAATTAAATATGTGAAAAATAGAAAACATTGAAGAAATTAGCATTGCACCCATGAATAAAAAAACTAACGATAAGTTAAATATTAAAAAGAATGGGTAAATACAGATGATCCTGATGGGATTTCGATGGATTAATTAATTACATGCAATTTTCGATTATTCTCGTGGTATGTAGATAAGAAAATGTATCAATTGATTGGAAATATTATATTTTGTATTTTTAAAAAGAAAAAAAAAACTTATCATGTAATGTGTTTATAGAAACCTATAAGAATTAATAAACAGTGGAAGCATAAGAAATCAATATCGATCTGAAAGTGGTGAACAAATTTAAGTAATAAAATCTATAATGCTTCAAATAAAGTTGTTAAGACTCTTCTTATAACTTTAGTCTATGGCACAAAAATAGTACATCAAGTAAAGCGGTTATCGTGTGAAAGTCTTACAAAGTAGGATTTAAAAAAAAAAATAGACGATATAAATTTTGGGTTCTTTTATGCGTCAAACATAAAAATAACCAAACATTTACAAAATTGTAAGCAATGTTCAAACTTAACTCTATTTTTTATATATACATTTTTAGGGATTATAGCAGATACTAGTTGTCTTATAGTTACAATTTTTAAAGATATATTTCATTACTCGTCGTAAGATAGGGATTTCAAGATTAGTAGAGATTAGACAGTAGTAGAGACATTTCAACATTGAAATACACTCTATACCATAAAAGTAAAGAATGTAAGCGGTAAAGTGTAGTGGTAAAGCTACTTTAAATATAAGCAAAATAGTTAATAATAATATTATTAATAATAAAATAACAAAATGTAAACGAAAATACAATTTTTTTTATTTCCACTAAAGCATTTGAGATCACTAATCTTCAGTATTTGCTTGACTTTTTTATGTCAAATCAGTTTTGGTTTTTAGTTTTACTTAACGTAACATAGGTAGTAGAACTCACAAGGAAATTCTGATAAAACGTGAATTGGAGCGGTAACTCTGGGGTTGATGTAAGATATGTAGAAATTCTACTTACAATAAAGGTTTTTATGTAAAAATAACATTAACAAGAAAAGTTTACTTGTTTAGTGCATCCATCAAAATTGTAATTAATTTTAAAAACTTACCTCAAAAACATAGGTTAATTAATATCTCTTATATTAATACGTGAGGGCTGTTTTGTGAACAAAACTCCTCCTTTATTTCTGGACCGATTTTAACGTTTAAGGTGTCAAAAAAAAAAAAAAAAAAAAAAAAAAAAAAAAAAAAAAAAAAAAAAAAAAAAACGGTCTCAGTTTGTAGTTTTGCATAAAGGTTTTAGATTTTTGATATTTTTACTCTGAAGCCCAAGGGAAGAACTTAAAGTTCGTTTTTTGTCCATAAGATTAACATGGGAACAATTTTTATTGAATTGAAAAATTAATCAGCTGTTGATTGTAAAATACACAAACACTTATATAAAAACTAGCTGAAAAGAAATAATTGGACTACTCTGGTACTGAAATATCAAAACAATTTCTTAATTTAATACACGAAGTATCTATTGTGTATAACAAATTGTGTGTTTTACCTTTTTCCTCAAAGTGGTAGACTTTACTGCTTGAACATTGTATTTATGTGCATTTGAGCACAAAAATAAGTTTAGTAACTCAACCCCAGAAAATTCATTTTCCTGTACAAAAACAGGTTTGGAAATTGAAATTTTTGAAATTCTCATGGGTTGTCAGATTGGTATTGAAACAACAACGAAAGTTAACAAAAATTAAAAGAGAACACTAAATGTTTATGCAAGGGTTTTCAAACTGCTGTGGACAATAGGAAAAGAGGGATAGTTCGTTGTTGGTGTAAATTTAATAACTGGTTTACTGTGATACTATGACAAATTTAATGCAGAATGCTACAGATATTAAGCATATTGCGAAAGTGGTTTGTATAAGGAGAAATTTTAACTAAAATATGAATGCTACATCAAACCAAAATGGGCCAACAAAGATGTAGATTTTCTTAATTTGTAATTTGTGTTGTTTAAATTCTGTAATGCCATGGAAAATTTAAGTTAAAGAGGATTTAGTCCGTTATAAATAGTAACGAGGTGGCCCGTGCCCAAATTGCGCATGTTATGATTCTGTATGAGAGAAAATAACCTAAATGTTGGTTATGAAGTGACAGAGATCTGTTTTTGTTTACAATCTGACTTGAAAATTATTAACACGTTATTTATTTATTTGGCTTCATGGCAATATGCCCATAGCTAGCCATACAAAAATACAATTTGTTTAAAACTATTAAATCTTAATGTCATTTTTCGGATATGAATTTGCACAAAGCATCTAAAACGTCAAAATTATTCGTCTGAAAGTAATCAGCTGTTAAGTTACAATTCACATTTATAAACATCGTACAATGAAAGTTGGTTTTTAAACATTTTAAAGCACCCTCTAGAAATAAATCAAAGGCGAGGGGGGGCGAAGCCCGAAACAATATGGCCTTCTTAATTACGATTCGCCTATGCGCTATATCCTAAGCTTTAAAATGACACCGCAATCTTAAGAATCGGTTCAGTAGGTCGAGAGAAAAAGGACGTAACAGACGAATCTCTTATAGAAATAAGAAGATAGACAGTGTAGATAGATGGATAGATAGTGTAGCTAATTGACTATGGCGCCTACTAACTCATACATTACTAGAAAAAAGAACAGCAGCAGTGAGAGCTGCATAGCTCTCTGTTTTTAAAACAAACCACTTGACACTATTGTAATTCTTGAAGAATTGTATAATAAAGATATTTTTGACTTTGACTTTGACTTTGACTTTTGATTTTGACTTTTGACTTTGACTTTGACTTTGACATAGCTCATACAGGACCGGGGAGTTGTAATTAACAATTGATTTTTTCTGTTGATTTTTCTTTGCGTTTTTTGTTTGATAAACTATCTAGATCCAACATCTGTGAATTTATTCTAAATTTTATAGGAGTTTTTAGGCAGAGGCTCTAAGACAAATCGGCATAAGGACCATAACTTAATTCTAGCTACTTTGGACCTAAACTAACAACCACCAAATCTCAACACTATCACATTCGGAAGTTGGAGAATTATTGATGAAGATCGATTGATGAAACACCAATATGGTGTAATCTGATTTTCACAACAATTCAATTTTCATTCAAAGTTAAATTACCATGGAGCAAGTTTTGATCACCAGGTATTCTTGACAAATGCAGCGCATTGCGCTGCACGGGCCCCCTAGTACGTATTTATTTGATGACTGTTACAATCAAAGATTTCACATATGGCAATCATAAAGACACTGTAAAAAAAACCACCACTTGCAAAAAACCTGAGTGGATTTCGTAGTAAAATTGTGTTATTTGAGATATCAAAAGAGAACAATTGCATTGAAGGACAATCATTTGAAATACGTTTACCATTTATACACAATGGGAGGTTTTGTAGGGCTTGGTTCACCTTCCTGTAGGTCACTATTTGAAGGTATGCCATCTGAAGAGAAATATACATTATTTTATTTTAAATATATTTTTGAAAAGCCGAAGATATTTTAGAAAATCTAACATGAATAACTGAACATACTTTATTTATTAGTAAGTCTACAAGTTCCAAGTCCACTTTCCAAGACACTTGGAGGGCCTGGTAGGAACCAATAATGAGTGGAGTGTAGACGATAGTCGCCTTCGTAATGTGTTTATTCCCGATGGTCAACTGCTGTAGTGAACCATTCACCCTCTAGGTTAAAATCTGCTCCAAAGTTGCAACTTGACTTGCTGGAGATATTAGAAGCATTATTGAGAGACAAAGTGAGGCCTGGTAACTCTAGAGGTCTTCGTAATTTATGAAGGCCGGTAGTCGACAGTCATAATTTATGATTGAGTAGCCGGTAGTCAGCATTATCTAAGTATATAACTGGCTGGGTAGCTGAGTGGTTATAGTGTTCGCCTTTAAATCCAAAGGAAACCGGTTCGATCCTGAGAAAAGTTAGTAGTTTTTTAAGGTTCGATTCCGGACCTAGTTGCCATTTGTCATTGAGCTATTAATTAATGATGCTTTCTAACAACTGGTGGATGTTAGATAGTAACAAAACTGGGGTTTGGACCGTTCCCCGTCAAAACTTTAAAAAATGCCACTGGCGTAGATCCACCCAAAATAAGAAGCATCAGTGAACCATTAAACCTCTAGGTTATAAGCTGGCCCAAAGTTGCAACTTGACTTGCTGGGGATATTAGAAGCATTATTGAGAGACAATGTGAAGACTGGTGGACTATAGAGGACTTCGTGATGTGTTTATAGCCGGTAGTCAGCAGTAGTGTTGAACCATTCACTCTCTAGGTTATAAGAAGGCCCAAAGTTGCAACTTGACTTGCTGGGGATATTAGAAGCTTTGTTGAGAGACAAGGTGAGTACTAGTGACTCTAGAGGCCTTCGTAATGTGTTTATAGGCGGTAGTCAGCAGTATCAGTGAACCATTTACTCTCCAGTCTATAAGCTGGTCCAAAGTTCCAAATCGTCTTTGGGGATATTAGAGGCACTGTTGAGTGAGAGACAATGTGAGGACTGGTGACCCTAGAGGCCTTCATAATGTGTTTATACCCAGTAGTCAGCTGTAGTAGTGAACCATTCATACGTTTCCATTGAGCTCAGGTAGCCCCGTGACGTCAACCAGGTGATATTGATCTTACCCCTCCCACCCCCACCCATCCTTGCCACACTCCCCCTCCCACCCCTAACTCTACAATATTTATTGTCACTTTGTCTTTATTTCAGTCTAAAATACGTGATATATGTCACCTTTGTATTGATAGACCTCAGTACGTTTATGTCGCGGATTTCCTCTTATAGAATGTTCTCGGTATTTGTTTAGATGTCGCACTGTTCACAATAAGGATTTGGATTCTTGTTTTATCTTTAAACAATAAAAATATTTTCAATTCTTTTTATAATATTTTAAATTCTTGGTTCCATAATGTTAATATGTTATATAAATTTAAAACCGGTTTATTATTGATTAAGACTAAAATCAAAGTTTTTTGGGAAGGATTTGCCTTTGAGAAAAAGTGCAAAAACTATAAAATAATTCAAATTACAAAATAAAATACTCGATAGTGTTTAACAGGTGATAATAGGCCACTAACAGATCAATATAAAAGTATACAATAATATATAGTAGCCTATTAACAATTTAAGTAATTGTATAGTTGTATATTAAGTTTAGTGTAACAATAGTCCAATTAATAATTAAATAGATAAAATCATACAATGTCGTAATTCCACTAAACCAACAAGTTGAGAGTTGACTGAGGTCAGGCACGAGTTGTCACCTGTAGGTCATCAGAGCACTGCGACTGCGGCACAGCAAAGTCCATTGTGACACAGGGCGAAGCTAAAATAAATGCCATAATAGGGACATTCCTAATTAATTCCAATTCAATCCAGTCATCATAGTTTTAGTCATGAAGACAATGTATGAATATAAATAATAAATATTACTTGAACTGCTAACAGTTGGAAACGTAAACTAGATCACTCATGTTTAAACTTTCCATAAAACCCAATCGCTAAATATTTTGAAAGTAATTCGTATTAAATACCTGGTCTTATAGTCTTAATGTAGTAACAGTTGAGTCAAGTCATTGAAGTAATTAAATCCTTTAACCATCCGTTTAGTAATAATTTTTGCTGGGATGGTGGTATTTTTCAGTATCTAGTGTTATTTTCAATTTTTTTAATTTAATATTTCTGACGGAAATTTTTTTTACTTGGAAATACTGTGCTTGGACTCAATATTCTATTGTGCAAATTGCTTCTTTGTTACGCCTGTTTTTATTATTATATTTAGTTTTTTAAATCATGATTTTATTTTGATAAACCCTCAAATCAAAAAGAGAAATCACGGATCCCAGCTCCCAGCTTTTCTTTAAGCGTTTAGTGGTTAGGGCTTCCTCCTTTTGATTTATAGGGCACACAAGGTGTGATGTTTTGATGTAAAGAGATGTTTGAGAAAACTTTAACATTTATGAGCCAAGTTTTTTCTCAACAACGGGCCAGGTTTATTCCCTCAGGCTTTCTCTTTTCCTTCTCACGCTTCCATTACCCTCTTTATCCATATTTGGAATGGCATTTTAACTTTATCATAGGAGAGGAAAATACATTCGTGGCTTACAAATTGAACCTCAGCGTTTTATTTAATTTCTATTTTAATAATTTTAAAAAGCATAAGTATTTGAAAAGCTATGATTATGTTACTATAAATAATGAATTATGTTGCTATGATTAGCTATGAATAATGTTAATATGTCTTCAATAACACCTAATAATAATTAATAGAGGTTCATAAAGGTTTTTAATTTGGAAGAATTGAATTAAAAATATACATGAATAATATTTATATTAAAATATATCAATCGACGTGCATACAAAACTACGCCCTCTTACGAACTATCATTGTTCATATATTATTTTATATAGTTCGTTGATCATATATTATAAAAATTATGGTTGAAGATATTTATTGATTTTTGGAGAAAAACTAATTACATGATTAAAATGATAATAAAATAATTGTAATATTTCGTTACATTCTGCATAGTTTTAAATATACATTTATAATTTTAAATTTTAAATTGGAATTATGAATTTTTAACCCGGAAAAGGTAAACAAGGACGGAGTTAACCTAAATAAGAGATGATTAAATTTTATGATATGTAACGAAAGAAAACTACATGTCGAAATATCAACATTTGGATTAATAATAATAACCTTTTGACTGATTAATAAAGGTCATCAGAGGTGGGTGGGAGACTCTTTGTCCACTAGATTTTACACCTGAAATAGGATATCTTAAAGTATAGTTTGTTCAAGTGACCTGTCCAAAAATAGATTTCTTGTTCCATATTATTTTAATAACCCTAAAATAGAAAGATTTCCTGTAACACAAAATTACATAATATTAATTAAGGAATAATTACCAAGGCCTAAGTAAGTAAATAATTAAAAATTGAACAAGTAAACAAGGGTATGTTTGGATTTTCAAGTTTTATAGACATATTTTATGCAATGTAAGCCCTAAGAGTATTCTTTTTCCATTACATTTCATTCTTACATTTACTCACCGACATGGTACGTATTTTAAGGTGAGTATGACTGAAGGGTGGCCGTGATGATTGTGATGGATCATATGAGATAACGTATAGCTTTGTTACATACAAAGCAGCTTATTCACTTGTCATGATAATTAATTAATATGTCATTGACCGAAAGTATTTCTGTTCAGTTTGGACCATCAAACATCACTAACTTTTCTCAGGATCTAACAAGCAACCTTTAGATTTAAAGGCAAACTCTACAACCACTCATTACCCAGTCAGTTGTGGAGAACCAAAACAAATAATAATAATATGGAATTCACTTAATTCGAACATAAACGTTTGTTCTATCAAAAATATTTTAAAAAGTATTTTCCATAATATTTCTCAAAATAAAAATGGAATCATGTTGTTCAATTTCTTTACATCATTTTAGAAAATCATTAATTAATTACCACACTTATCACTTATCATTGTCTTCTCAAGTGTTATCGTGCCATGTTGGCCATAACGTGAAATTTCAAGAAATTTCACGATACTTATCACTTTATTCTTATTTAATTGATTCTTATTAATTAAATCTTAGTTTTACAATCCGTTAAACTTTTTGCGTTATTTTAAAAAAACATTATCAAGAAGAATTTCATAATTATAAATTTGCATAATGTGGACGTTTATTAACCCATCCCTAAGTAATCAGTAGGCTACACATTTATGGTCCTTAAAAATAACATCTTATAATAACGATGAAGTTAGGACAGCAATTGGCTGACAGGATCCTTGCGTCAAAAGCCGGCGAATCTTATGCAGGTGGAACTTATGCGGTTTTATTGCATGTTGACCAAACACCAGCAGAGACTTTCGAATTTACTTCAGGTTCGCTGGGGACTACACAAAGCTGTCGACTGAGCTATGGCCGTTGCTATGTTCAAATATAACTTTAAATAATTGTTCAAGTAAGCAAAAATTGAAATATCTTCTGCGTTTGAATATAACATTGATGAACTCTTTCAAGCAAAATTTTAATATGTTTCATTTTCAACGGCAGACTTCAAAAAAGATTAAATTTCATGTTATTTATGTCGTTGTAATTGTTAAAAACCTTTAAGGTTAAAAATAAAACGAATTGTAGTTACTCATTTTGCTCAAACTTGTCATAAATTGGTCATACTTTATTATATTATTATTACATTTTATTTAATTATTATTATTATTATTATTATTATTAGCTTTTGAGTATGGATTTTTTTAAGCGTTTTTCCCTATAGGGAATACGCTATTACGGTAGTAGTCATGGTAAGACCTAAGCCCGGGACCATGATAATTTTTCGTTTTGAGGTCCCCAGAAGCCAAAAACACCGTTCGTTCATTTTCATATATATGTATATCTATATATCTATATATATATATATATATATATATATATATATATATATATATGTGTGTGTGTGTGTCCGTGGTACTGATAACTTTTGACAGCGACCTCCGATTTTGATGAAATTTGCTATAAAGGTGTAAGACCAGGTCTATTTTCATGAGTTCGCGAACCAGCGTGATCGGGTTATGGGAACGGGGTTTTTTTGGGGGGTTTCAAAGGGGTCAAAAATGGGTTTTTGGCATTTTTGGACCTCATTTTTCAAAATTTATCAATTTTAACTAAAACCATTTAAAAGAGCTCAAAAAACAAATAATTTGGCATTTTGAATTTTTATCTTAGCAGAACTGGTTACGGGTAAAATCCAAAATTATGTTTTCCATGTTATTCTTATGGGAAATCAAGAAAACCCTATACCTTTCTTATTTATTGACAAAACAATCAAATTTGGTATGTACATTATCTAGATAGGGTTTAACTTATACTTGCTTCCAAAACCCATATGGCGGCAAACCTACATACTCACCCCATGGGGTTTATGGGGAAAATAAAAAAATTGTCATAGCTTGATACAATTTTGTGTTTACATTCACCAATTATTGATTAACTTAGATTTTCTAACACCACCCCATGGCAGCAAACCTACATACTCGATCCTATGGTGTTTTTATGGGGAAAGTAAATAATCTGAAATTCCATTGGAAATTCGCTGAGTACGCAGTCTGCTGCGACGGGGGTATTTAAATATTCGATGTCATAATGTGTAAAATATTTTACCCTTTAAATTTATTGAGTTAAGTTAAAAAAATATTTTCATAAATACCGGTGGTTTGAAGAGAAACTTGTAAACTGTAATTCATGGACTAAATTACTATTTTAATACATATTTATTCTAGTAAATAATAATATATTGTTGATCAACTTACATAGATATACTTAAAATGTTTATTTAATGAAACCTTTTAATTTTTTATCTAGCATTTTTTCGTTCATATTTTGTTTTTCCACTCAGGGTTCAAACAAACTGTGTGTGGAACGCTTAACACATGAAACGTATAGCATACTCCAATTACAGTACCAGTTTAGACATTGTAGAGGTCAGAGAACAAATTTTAACTCAAAACATTATTACTTTTGTAACCCCAGTCTACCGTGATAACCTCTATTCAAGCTGTTATAGTTCAGTTTATAATTTGTATATTATAATTGATATTTCTTTTCTTATTTTTATCTAGGATATAAACAGTTCCCCTTTGTTCTCAATGTTGATGGGAGACCGCATGTGCAACATCATATGTCGGCAAAACTGCTGTAATCGGTCTTCATCACTTAGTATATGAAGCCGACTGTAATGAACAAAGGAGGTTCATACACCGTAGAAGGTAGGGCAGTGACAACGTTACTTAAAAATATTGTTTGGACAGAATTAATTTATGTGTTTAAAAAAATAAAATTATCTGAAATTTGCTAACTCTTTCAGACTGACTGGAGTTTTAATAATATATTTTGTATTTTGTGTCTATCTACGCCAGAGGCATTTTTTAATGTTTTGACGGGGAACGGTCCAAACCCCAGTCTTGTTACTATCTAACATCGACCAGTTGTTAGAAAGCATCATTAATTAATAGCCCAATGACAAATGGCAACTGGGTCCGGAATCGATCCTTTAAAAAGCTACTAACTTTCTTCAGGATCGAACCGGCAACCTTTGGATTCAAAGGCGAGCACTATAACCACTCAGCTACCCAGCCAGTTAAAATTATAAAAATATAAAATTATAAGTCAAAATACATTGTTTTATTTACACTCATGAACCTTGTTCAATTTGCATCGAATTTCCTGAAATATGGTTCAGCTGTTTTATTTCTATCTGTGATATGAATAAACTACTCGCTAATGGATGAGAAATTCCTAGAAAGGATGAAACTCTTTTGCAGATTCGATCAACAAATACAACATAATTTCAACTTCTATTTGCAAAAACCCTTGTTTATATTTAGGCCCTACCTAAAATTCGCAGTTTAATAAAATTCAACTGAAATTAAACTCTACGAAGGCAAGAAAATAAATTTTATTAGCTTTTCGTCTTACCATTTTTCGTCATTAAAAGATAACTTTTAATTTTATGTACGACTGGGAAACACAATTAATCAGTTCCAAGAGCTAAATTCATGAAAATCCCTATTTTATTTATATTATGTGGGATAATAAAGTACAAAGCCAAAAAATTCCAAATTATGTTCGATTTGGAAATGTGCTCCCTCACGAAATCGTGCATGAAGATCTCAATTAGGTATAACCTTACTATAGGGCTAATCCTTACGCAAAATTGAGAATTTTCGATTTCAACATAGGCTATTTATTAGTGGTTTTAACTTTTTTTTTAAGATTCCTCTACTTCAAAATTAATATAAAAACAGTTTAACACTTTAATTAATTTTACAGCCTTTATATATTATTAGTAGTTAATAAAACTTACTTATGTAGTAGCCTGTAGGTATCAAATTATTTTTGTTTTTTTTCAGTATTATCATGCCGAACATATTTCAGGTGAAATAACCACCCATCTTCAGCGGGCAACTAGATCATTTAAAATGAAGGGCATAGTTGGATGTTTGTCAAATTCTTCGATAAATAAATAACACAAAAAGTCACTAACATGATATTTACAACTCACAAACACCTAATTAAAATACCGATATCGGCACACAAGGCCGGTCATCGTAGACCTACTGATTGTGGATGGGTCTCAAGGTCCAAGATACAACTGAAGATCCAAGATAGGTATGGTATTACTGTACCAACAATTTGATACCTACAGGCTAAATAGATGTTTGGTGTGTAATGATACACCATTTTAAGCTTACTTATATTCGGAATAAAAAAATACATTGTTTTAAACCTAAAATTGTTTATAATTATTTACATGACGCTGATAAAAAATGCGTACCGTACATAGCAATACTTACTTTTATCAAGGTATAAAAAATATTAAACACGAATAATTAAAGTAATGGTCATTTGCAATAGACATTATTAATACTAGTACCCTTGTTTTTGTTAGATGGCAAACTGGTCTTTGTTTAGAGTGGCTAGAATAATTCTTATAACCTCATTAAACTTCCAGGTAATATTATAGAATTATCTCCTAGTGTATTGAAATGATATGCGAAGTGGTGAGGTAACATATTAATTTCTGTTTAATAAACATTTTGGCTAAAAGCTTTATCTTTATCTAGTTTAGTAATATCAACATATTCAGATTACAAAAAAGAATTATAAAAATATAGAATTGATTTTAATTACTGTGAGTGATAAAAAATTTAAAATTGTGTAGTTTTTCATCTGTATTAATACATCACCAAACACTCTGTATGTAATTCTGTAAGCGATTTTTTTGTATACTTTTTTAACCGTTTTACAAATTGATCGGATGACGGGGGAGGATCTCAAAGATCTTGGTCCCAGGTACTCGGGTAAAATAACAGCATGTAAAAAAAATTACTATTAAATGATGATACCTCCTCTGAAAGAATATCATGGGGATTATATAAACTTCAGCTTTCTTTATATCAATTGATTGGAGCTGGCTAGATAGCTGACTGGTTATAGTACTAGTCTCTGGATCCAAAGGTTGCCGGGATGTTGCTGAATACTGAAAAAGTTAGTAGCTTTTTAAATTTGATAATGGATGCTGTTGTAATTTATCATTGGGCACATTACCCTGACTAACAATTGGTCGATAGTTATGGTAACAAAACCAAGGTTTGGGTCGTTCCCCCTCAAAACGACTTGAAAATCGGTTTTAAGTTGTAGAGGGATTTTCAATCACAGTGAAAATCCATAAAATTGATGACGTCCGTGCTAAAAACTAGTGAAAAATTGTATTTGTTCAAAAGATTTCGTGAGAAATGAGAAAGAAGATAAAATCTTTTTAGACAACGCTCGATAGTAACAAGACCAGGATCTGGATTATTACATTGTAAAAATGCCATTTACGTCAATACACAGACACTAAAATTAAGGAATATAAGTTAGATTACGTAAATGTTAAGTAAACCTAATCTGCTTTGTTTAACATGATCGTAACTTGGCAATGCTGTATTGTCTTTTATGACGCTAAATGATGAGAAATCGGCCAGGAATGCCACGAAAGTATTCACCTTATGGACAAACTACACTATAAAGTGTTGTATGATTATCAAGTGCTAAATAGCTGGGTAGCTGAGTGGTTATAGTGCAAGCATTTGAATCCCAAGGTTATCGGTTCGATCCTGAAAAAAGTTAGTAGATTTTTATTATATCGAATCCCCCAATTAATGATGCGTTCTAACAACTAGTCGATGTTAGATAGTAACGAGGCTGGGTTTTTTTTTTTTTTTTTTTTTTTTTTTTTTTTTTTTGAGGGAGAGGCGGAAAAAATGCATTACGCACACAGGTGGCAAGCCTGTAGTGTGGGGCTCCCCTAAAAAACGGGTTTACCCACTAAAAAACCTCCTCTACTCTTTAGGAATCTAACCTGGAATTGTTTATCACATTACGTCAGGCTAGGCCTAAATTTGGCTTACGCCCGTGGGGCTCGCTCCTTATCCAGCCGCTCGATCAAGGGATCTGGGCCACTTCGCGGTCCAGATCGGTTTTCTTTTCCAGGAGGATGCCCCGGACGAACTGTGACAAACAATCCCAGTTGCCCTCATCCTCCAAAATCTTTTGGCAGACCGAGTCCACCGAAAATGCACCAAAGATTTGTGTGGCCTCCAGGCGGGGCCCTTCCCAACGGAGACAGCGGAAGAATGTGTGTTCCGCATCGTCGGGAACACCCGGGCAATAAATGCAGTCCGGTGAACCGGTCTTTCCCATACGGTTCAGGTACGACCGAAAATAGCCGTGACCTGTAAAAAATTGGGTCAGGTAGTAGTCCACATCCCCATGCCGCCGTTCCACCCATGGTTGGACCTGCTTGATAAGTCGCGCAGTCCATCGTCCTCGGGTGTCGTGCTCCCAGCTGTGTTGCCACTGCTGGAAGGTTCGGGAGTGCTCTTCTGTTCTTGCCGTGTCCTTGCCGATCTCGCCACGTCTCTGATAAATCGCTTTCCTCTCCCCTGCCAAGAGCTTGACAGGGATGACTCCGGCGACCACCAGGACGGCAGGCTCGGACACTGTCCGGTAGGCGGAACACACTGTCCGGAACGAGACTGGGGTTTAGACTGTTCCCCGTCAAAATATTAAAAATTCCACTGGCGTAGATAGACACTAAACGAAACACTATTGAAAGTGAATCATCTAAGACAAGTTTACTGAGATCCCATCACAGTTTTACTAATTTTACTTTATACGATAGTTTAATAGATTGTCATTAGTCAAGGAGAATTATTTCTTTTATGAACTTTTTTTGTTAAAAGGTTTAGTTTTTAAAAATGGAAAAATATAAAATAATGGATGACTTATTAGTGTAGTATTGTAATGAGTGCAAATGGTTTAGTTAAGCTAACGAATTTATATCATTCACTTACTGTACAAATTATTAACATTGGGTCCATTAATATTTTAAGTTCTAATTAGTGCCTATAGACATTATACCAAAATATAAATTACTACATTTACTAATACATGACTAAAATAAATCTGAGAATCTAGGGACCATAATTACTTCTAACACCCCAAACAATAAAGAAGTATTTTGGAACTTTAGGATGGCAAAAATACAAGTGATAAGTTGTTTAGAGCTAGATATCGATTATTTTTTCAGTGCCGTTTCGCAGGCAATGAATGACAGGCATTTGCTCACCCACGCTGATACGGTCGAACAACGTCCCATCTTCAAAACATTGATTCACAATTACATTGCAGGGTAAGAAAAGGCTTGTTAAAACTACCTTAAAAGGATTTAATTTTCTTGTAGTAATTGTCTCATTGTGATTAAGGTATTCTAAACCTCTGTCTATTGAAATATATTCCCAAATCGGATTGAATTTTGTAAGAAAACTTATAACAGGAGGCTTATGTTTGACAAAAATATAATTCTGTAATATAAGTTCTACAATATAATTAAGTCACCCCGTCTAATTTATTATGTATCCTACAAAGTGTTTAATTGGATCAAGTAATCAAGTAATTATGAGCATTTTCCTTTTAACGAATGGTTTTTGCTGTCTATTTAATTTGTTAAATGTCATATTTACAAAATTAACACAATTGTTGGTGCCATAATTTCACTCACAATATTCGAAATTTTTTTATGGATAGAAATGTTTTAATTTTTGATTGTTCAGATATAAAATTTATAGAACAAATACATTTTTCTGTAACATTTGCACTTATCACATGATATGTGATATTTGTATTGTCAACAAGACAGGTGATAGGAACAATAACGTAAAATTTCCGTCACTTCAAAACATAATATTAAATTGTGTTCTATTTTCTTCATTTTTAGTTGAATTGTTGGAACTCCATAATTTTAATATTAAATTTATAACATATCTACTTTTTTTAAATGAGTTTAGTGAAGTGACTTTTCACAACTTATAATAGAAATATATTCTACTTTTTAGAATATAGGTTGAACTTTTTAGAATGGATGGCAAATCTTTTAATACAATGTGTCGAAAAAATATTGTTACACTTTAAAACAGCTGTGTTTTCAAAACGATATACATTACATATACAAGAGTTGCATAGGCTTAAAAAATATAAAAAAACAGTGTCTAGGTTTATCAAGATTCAACGTGAGCACCATGAGTCGCCCTGCAGAGGTCCAAACGTAATTTCACTTCCTTCCAAACTTTGTGTGAAACATAAATAGTGTAACTTTATCGATCGCAGCTCTGATCAAGGCTTCATTAATCGAATCCTTTTTTTAGTGTTGAGGCCACTTTCTACACGTAGGGACTCGTACATCGCCATTAAGTTCGTATCTGGGGAAGAGAAAATTCTCTTGCTTTTGTAGAACATAAACTCGATTCTCCAACGTTTGGTGAACTCCGAAACGAGACCATGTTATTTACACCATTTTTATTTGCAGGATACACTGTTAACAGGTTTATTTACCTTGACATACTAGCACTCTAAGTTCATCCACAAATTGAGAATGAGAATGTTATTTTTAACAAGACAGGGCACCTCCACCTTATGCGGAGATTGTGCGGAATTTCCTGGATGAAAATCTTATTCAAACTTGGATAGGTAGGGGTGGGTGGAAGGCTTGGCCTCCAAACTTGGCCGGACCTTACCCTTTAAAATTTTTATCTGTGGTGCTACCTCACAACACGAGTATACAGTGAAAAAAATCGAGATTTCAATCAATTGAAGCAAAGGATCAGACCTGCGATCGATACAGTTATACCAGATGTTTTGCACAAAGTTTGGCAGGAAGTGAAATTTCATTTCACTAGTCAAAACTGCCCTGTACGATCTTTAACATATCTAATTATGATTTACTTCACATAATACATATTTTTTGTTTGTTTTTATGATGAAATCGAAAGTTTCTTTCAAAAGTTATCGTGTAAATACCTATACTGTAGCTATAATGCTACACACAGGCACCTTACACACAGGTTACATTTAGGTATAATATACCTATAATGTAACTCTTGTATAAGTAATGTATATATTTTTTTAATAGAGATGTTTTAAAATGTAATACTATTTTTGGGACACAGGGTATGTATTAAAAATTCATCCAGGAAATAAAAAATAGAATTTTATCTTAAACACACAAAAATCTTCAGCATGCTTTCTTTAAATCGTTAATTTAAAATATAGTTTTATTTTGGTGTCAATTTTTTATATTTTAATTTATGGCACTAGCCTTTCACCGTATAAATCAGTTGCAGATTTTGATTCTAATTTCTATCAAATATTTCAATAAAAATAAAAAATAAAATACTTATGTAGTAAAAATTTATGTTCTTTTGTAAACTGAAATTAATATCAAAATGTTACAGAACAGGAGTTCTTGCTTATTGATGCAGTAGCTTATTGTAAGTACTTTGAGTGTAAATGTATTAAAGAAAATAATTAGATAATATTTAGCATAATCCAAAGGTCATCAAATTAATGTGTTCATTAATAACTACAGTTGACTGAATAAGGAATTGGATATACTTGTTTTACATTTATTTTCAACGAGGGTGGAATGGTAATTGCTTTTACTGTGAATGTAATTGCAAAACGATTTTTTATTCTTCATTCGAAAGTGTTGAAGAAATATTCTGTTGATTTTTCGTGCCTTCTGAAAAACATGGTTAAATTAATAGGGAGCTGTTTGAAACACACAATATGGAAGACGTTTGACAAATAGTTTTTTTTTAATACCTCCATATTTTTGAATAGGATAATTCTTTACAAAAAACATATTATTTTGTTATTTGATTGTTGTTTTTGTTGGGTGCTGTTAATGTTTTATTATTGCTTGAATTTTTTGCTGAAAGCCATAACTTCTATAAATGAAAGTTTTGGTTATTAAAAATAAAAATGTGTATAAAGTGAGGTATATGATAATTAGCTATGTTAAAATCATAAATCTAATGGATAAAAAAAAAAATTGCACTTTGCTGTCGCAGTGTTTGGTGGCAAGTCAATAATATGGTCCGCCCACGTCGACACGGTTGGCCCCCAGCCAGCAACTTACAACCATTGAGTCAGATTCGGGGCCATGAATGAATGGTGAATGGTGACGATACACGAAAATGAGTTCAAATAGAATAACTAGAAACTGTGAAAGCTTTATTGTACAACATCATTTCACAAGACAGTTTTATAAATTGGATTCTTACTGCGAGTTTAATATGTCCATAAACAGAAAAAATAGACGTCATTTGACGTATTACTGTTACCTAAAAAAGTTTTGTGGAATTTTAAGTATATTTGATTGAGAGCATATGAAATAACAAATATGAAACGACATTTTAAATAAATTGGCAAAACCTGTGTTAAAAGTAGGATAATAGGGATGGTTAGGAGTGATTTAGTGCTTTTTGTAGAGCTTAAATATTTGGAATTTACAACAATATTTTTAGTACATCTCCATATTAATTTTGACGGAATTGTAAACTTAGTTCGACTTCAATAAACACTAATCGAAAACAAATTAGGATGATGTAATTAAAAAAATATACTAACAGACCACCTTTAAATGCAAGCTTTTAATTAATTTGATATATATTTACCAGCTGTGTTATACACATTTTTTAGACTTAAAAAGAGTCAACTATTAAACTCAAACAAAACTAAAATTGTGATTCATTCATTTTCAATAAGTAATTTCTTTATATTTTTTTGCATGATGAAAACCGTTGTTCGTCACACTTTCCGAAAGAGATTTTCTGTGCTTGATAGAATTTTATAGCTCGGCTTCATTTTGCTTGTGAAACGCGATTGGGCACAAAAATATTCCACTTTTAACCCTAGTAAATAAAACAACTTTTAAGGAAACTTAAAAAAATTTTTGTCACTCGTTCTTTTTTTGTTTATATACGCCAAAGTCTTAAGTCAAAGTCCAAAGTCTAAACCCAACGTCTTTTCAGTCTTTTTACTAATCCGTGAGGTCGGCTTTGAGGTCGCCTCAAAAAGTGCAAAATAAAAACATGCTAATTATTTGTGCGATAACCTCAAAAGATGAGTTTGTCTTCAATAAACACTAATCGAAAACAAATTAGGATGATGTAATTAAAAAAAAAATATACTAACAGACTACCTTTAAATGCAAGCTTTTAATTAATTTGATATATATATATCAGCTGTGTTATACACATTTTTTAGACTTAAAAGTCTAAAAATGATTTAGTAGTCTAAAAATGATTAAAAGTCTAAATGAGTGATTTAGTGCTTTTTGTAGAGCTTAAATATTTGGAATTTACAACAATATTTTTAGTACATCTCCATATTAATTTTGACGGAATTGTAAACTTAGATAACTTTTTAAATTTACTTTCTTAGACTACATAACTTTGGCACCTGTATTAGTAATATTCACATTATTATACCATTAGCTATACGAAATTATTATAAAGTTAAATAGACAAAAATGTGTTTGAGAATATTTTTAATCGTTTTTAAAATATTATGTAAAAATTAGTTCTTTTTTTAATAACTGCACACAAAAATCATCATGAATTCTTTTTATCTTTTGAAAAACAATTCATAAAGAGGTAATTTACACATTTATAAAAAAAGTTATTTAAATTCATAACACGTTTTTTTTAACTCGATTCTTTGTTTGAAAGAGACAGAAACTGTGGTGGGAGGGGTTGTTTATCTTTGCTAATGTTTCCATTACCTAAAGGCCTTTGTTATTTGTTATTGTTTGATTTCACCGTTGAAAAGCAGTGGTACTTTAAGAACAAAATATTTTGTGTTTCACTTTATTAATATTATTTTCATCATACTGAACGCAAAACTACGATTTTCAGTCTTTTTACTAGTCCGTGAGGTCGGCTTTGAGGTCGCCCCAAAAAGTGCAAAATAAAAACATGCTAATTATTTGTGCGATAACCTCAAAAGATGATATACTCGTGGAGGATAATGTAAAAATAATTACCAACAAAATGAGTTAAATTTAACACAATTTTAAAATGTATCAACATTACTTTTAAACTTAAAATAGTGGACAATTTTATCGTCTTGCGCCGCCGACAGGCCCACCCAAGTATTATTTCACAGCTCCCACTCAATTTCGGCCCAGCCAGAGTTGAGTTCTGGACTGTCGGCGCTGAACAATCTATGTGTAATGTACCACGGCTTATGGAACATGTTTAGTGGTCTAATGGGCTTTTGATTCTAACCCAACAGACACCACAGTTTCAAATAAAATCCTTTATGTGTTTGTTTCACAATTTATATTTTATTAGATTAAACGTCACTTCACCTAATGTTCTTCACGACTTAATTAATTTTATAAAGTATCCGCATTATTTTAAAACAACTTTAAGACTTGTGGATAGAAATAAACAGAATAAATCTCAGAGATATGTTCAGGTGTTGATAGGAAAGTTTCTGCTACATAAATTGCTTGGTTTGAAACGCTTAAAGTGAAACCAGGTCAGGTCAAGATTTAGCTCCACTTAGTGTAAAACGCTTCCTTGAAAATTTTTGTATTCATTAAATTTGTTTACATTTTGCATACAAATTTTTCTATACAATACAAAGATTGAGTTTAAAATTCAGTTTGAGAAAAAATTCCATGGAATAAAAGTGATTTTCGTGATATCTTCAGCACTTGAGTGCCAAGTACAACAAAATAACTATGCCTTTTATAGTTTTGAAACAATGCTATCATTGCTGGCATATTTTATCTTAATAATAATATTAAATGTTTTCTATACACCATATATAATGTTACATGCTTCATTTTATTCCTATTTCTTATACAGTATATTATTAATATTATTTGACTTTGATTAGTCCCATGGAAGTTATTTGAAAAAATGTTATTTTAAATGTGTTGATTGTGTTTATATGATAAGAGAAATAATCTATACTATTAACCATAACTTTTCAAAACTGAATTACTAATACTACTACATAAGAAGTGTCATTTCAAAGTTTTGAAATGACACTAAAATGTGAATGCATGAAAGAATTCAGCTAAATTATTAAGTTTAATGTCCCAGTTATTGTCATTTTTTAATTATAGACAGTATCAATAAATTCATTAAATAATATGATAACGGTTTTAGGTATAATATGAAAATAGCGTATATAAGTTTTATATTCTTTTGACAACAGTAGAGTATTATTGAGCTTTTTTCCTTAGTTAATAAGTTGTTTTACAAATTACTAATTCTGCTTAAATAAGAAAATCTCTAAACTTTTTATGAATTTATCTAAGTAATAGATCAGACTAATGTCATTTATACTTATTTAATACGCTAAGGGTTTTTTGTAAAGAGAACCCCTAGAGTTTCTAACCGATTTCCAAGAATTTGGTGTCGTTGGATAGGACTTGGTCTGTAGTTGTTTCCGCAATAAAATGATGACAATTGCACTTGAAATAAAAGCACTGTCCATCATTAAAATTTGAAATTTTAACATTAGAATAATTATTTGGACTTGTGTTTAGTATTTTAAACATCTGATAATGTACAGTTTAAAATAATTCACTTACTTACTGATGGTTACAATATTGAATTTGTATGGTGATAGTGATTAAAAAAACTAAATATAACATTTTTAAAATTATATGGGATAGTCCAGATTAAATTGCTCGATTTCGAGCAACATGTGCACTAGTCTTTTCTAATTTAATTAGTACTAATTCTTCTAAGTCACAGTTAAAAGTTAAATGTAGATTATTAGGAATAAAAAGAGGTTGTTTTTTTAACTTTGTTTTGATTTTAAAGGCATTGGACCTGATGTCACTGTCAGGTCTGGGAGGTAGACCTCCAAATAAGCGTTACTAAAGTTCCGCCCAGGCTTGAGAAATGGTCGTGTTCCAGGTGGAATCGGTTTTCCTTCTTATGTAGTCTATTAGTAAAGGTCATGCCTATGGCTCTCCTGCGTGTCAGTCAGTGTTCGTAAGTTCTAAGAAATTAGTACCCTCAAGTTGCAAAACGAACAGGTTGAGAAGAGCCCTGACAGTGTTAGAGGATGCTTCTCGTAATCGAATTAGCTTTACCATGATTTATAACCCCCGTAACAATGCCTGCAAATGCTTCTGAGGTACTGAAAGTTAGTCCAAAATTACTTTTTGGCTAATCTGCAATTTTATAACCCCCAAAAAGGCTTTCTTCATTTTTTATTTCAATTTCTAATGTACATAATTTTTTTCTTTGAACAATTAGTATTGTGATATTAATAAGAAGCAAGGATATATTTTTGATGATTTTGAATTACATCAACAGAATATGACAAACTGTAATCCGTAGTCAATAGTAATTTTAACTCAGTATATATTTCAAAAGACTTACTATACATTAAATATATTTCTAAATTTACAAATAAGATTTTAGAAAAAATTTGAGTTATTTTAATCATCCAAATGAATACAAATATAATTTTGTGCTACGTATAATATAGGCATTTGACACATTGCGTGTTTGCTAGCTATTACTGTATAATATTATCTCGCCATGAAGTCAATGAATATAGGATGAGATGATCAGGCGTCGGTTTTACAAATAATCGCCCTAGGCACCTTGCTGGCAAGTGTTGCATGTAGTTTGTCACGCCAAACCCACACCATGCAACCAGTCTTTCGGACACCGCTTGTGTAAACATAAAACTTTTAAGATACACGTGTTGTTATAGAAACATACTTAGACCATATGTAGAGGTTGTCCAAAATCTATATATATAATTCCGTAAGCGAATCGGTCCCCACGAAATATCTCGAGTTAGAAGAAAGATAGGATAACGTATGATGGCTCATTTTAAAGCTTGAGGGCCAAGGACGCAAGGAAAAATACCAGAATTATCAAAAGTTACCTGGTTTTCGCCCCATTGTACCTTTAAGTTCTAATGTTAATCTAATGGGAAGACGATCTTAAGATCTACAAGTGTGATAAAGCAGATGTTCCAGTGTTTTATCATAAACTCAGCTGATTATTGAGCGGATATTATGAGTTAAGATAACGGTATTGTTATATCTTTTTAAAATTAGCACTGTACAAAAAAAAAGGAGAACACTAATAGTCATTAACGGATTATTGGTCCACAGGAGATTTTATCTTCGTGACCCCATCTATGCCTATAAGGAAACAGGAGTAGGATGATTTCCTATACGGAATATACCGAAGTAAAAATTGGCTATATAAACTACATTATGCAAACTACTAATATTGGATAACCTCTCTATGAGGAATATTTTGTTTTGGTTTTATCCATTTTCTGTTTCTTTTTTACGTAGGTCGTATGCAAACAAAAAACACCCATGAATCCATTAAGACGGGGAGCTTTTCATGTAAATGATAGTGTGCGAAAAGTAACAATATATCACTACGGTACCTAAGTGTTCATTGACGAACAGACAAAATAGACTATAATCAAAGTACGAGGGACGTCAGTGGCACGGAGGGTAAGGGAATATGGGAGAGTCATGGGGGAAATAGGGGGGGGGGGGGCACAAGGAGCACAAGGAGCACTAGGTGCGTCGGTGGCAAAAGGGGTAGGCAGGCGGGGGGGGGCACCGGGGCCATGGGGAGCAGCTTTATCCATAGTGGCACGGAAACTTAGGGGGCCCGGTTGCACGTGGGGGGGAGGGTTGGAAGGCACAATGGGCACTAGAGGCGTCGGTGACACGAGGCACGGGGGGAGATGGGCATGTGGACACGGATTACCGTGGGTGCGGGGGCATGGGGCACGATGATTGTCGGGGGCACTGGGGTTAAGATGAAATGAAGAGCACGGTGGAGGCATGGGGAACATAGGAGCACATTGAGGAACGCATGAGGGTAAGGGAGCATGGAGGTGGGCAAAGGGGGGGTGGGAGTTCGGGGGTGCTGGGTGTCTGGGGCACTCTGGGTGGCATGGAAAAGCACTGGGATACGTTGTGGTGGGGGGCACGGGGGCCACGGGGAGCAGCTTCGGGCATGGGGGCACGGAAATATAGGGATACCGGGAGCACGGTGCGACGCTTGGATGGGAAGGCACAATTTGCACCAGGAGCGTTGGTGGCACGAGGCAACGGGGGGCAAATGGGCATGGCGGCACGTGGGAGGCTTTGGGGACATATAGGGCATGGGGAACACGGAAATGAACGGTGAACCTGTGGAGTACCATGGGTGCGGGGGCATGGGGGTGAAGGTGGAGGCATGGGGAGGAATGGTTGCCATGGGGGAACGGGGGTATGGGGGTATGGGAATGGGGGCACAAGGGGTACTAGAGACGTCGGTGGCACGAATGTTGGATGGGCGTGGGGGGCATAGGGGAGAAACGAGGAACATAAACATGAGGCACGGGGGTCACGGGAGCACATGAGGAGGGGGTGCGGGCATGTGGGTACGGGAGAATGGGGAGCACAGGGGCATAAGGCGACAAGGAGTACGAGGACATGAGGGTACTCGGGCAACGGGAGCATAAGGGTACAAGAAGAACGGGTCAAGGGAGGTGCTCGGGGGCACGGGGAGACATGGGGTCACGGAGAGTGTGGGGAATGGGGTACACAGGTGTCCAGGGAGAAGAAGTGTACAGTATGAATAGGGTTATGTTGTATTGAACTATTCTTTTTACTTGAGTTACAAACTCATCATGAACATGTTTAAGGTTAAAACTATTTTTATCGCGTTCGGTAGTTCAATAGTGCAATAATTTGTCTTTTTCCACAAAATAGACTACTGTATTTTAAACAGAAGAAATTATTGGTAAATTAGCTGATTTGATATCGCCCAAAAGTTTCATCAAGATTAGGAAACATTTTATTAGAAACTCCAAACGTGTAAATTCACGCTACAGCTTGAGGAAATACAGTAATGCTGCAAGGAGGATAAATTGAAACTTATTTTTGGAGACAACGTCACCATTCTTATTGTTAGGGGCCTTTGCCCCTACAAGCCACTAGTTTTTATTTTAAATTATAACATAGTAACTAAACTGGACCATGTGACTTCCAAAATCTAATATTATATCTGATATTACGAGCACTGTTTTCAAAGATAATCTTTTGGTCCAGGATTTAGAATTTTTTACATGGGGGTTTCTGCCAAGAGAAATCAGTTGGAGGTAAGTAAAACTGGAAAGTATCAGGTTTCATCCTAAATATTTATGGGCATATATTGTAGCTATTCAATGTAACAAAAATCTGTTGATAGCTTTAGAAACAACCAACATATTACATTTTCAATTTGTGGTTAAATAAACCGTAGTGTGTTTAAGTACCCTCTGGCCTGGGGAGTGAGCGGAGCGAACGAGCTATTATGACAAGTTCTACAAGTTCACCGAGCAATTGCTCGGTTCGCCTGGTACTCTAGTTAAAAAAATAATAAGTCTTTCTGTGGTTCTTTAATGGTGGTAAATGTAATGTAATTTCATGTTTTCCTAAAAGATTTACAATACCAAACCAAGTTCAATAAATCAAGTATTGTGAACTTCAATGTAGAAGTTTGTGAGAAGAATAGTGCCACTAAAACTATATTTGACTAAAACCCACTGCCACTATAATACAGAGAATCGCCACCGTGCCTAAAAAATCCTTATCTGGGGCCTCCTTATGTAAAATATCTGGCGGGAGTTTACATTTTTCAATGTTGTTCATCTATTACATTCAACCGTTATTTTTCTACACCTACCTTATACCTACTTTATAAAGTTGCTGCTATAGTTTCGCCAGCGAGGTCTTACATAAATTTACCTGTGTCATCCAACTTTTACCTTCAGATACCTCTACTATTTAAATACTTTAACTGATAATATAATTTAAGCTTGGTATAATAAAATCTAACGAAATAACACCTCAAATCTGGTCGCACCATGTTTTGATTCCAGTAGTATAATGAGAACATAAAGATCGACTAAATTGGAAACTAATTAATGTTTAGATAACAATTAACATTAACATCTTACTAGTAGTGTAGCATTTCGGAAATAATTCAGTTCAACGAGTGCTTATTGATTTAATAGGTTTGACTGTCCACAATTTAATACAACAGTCACTGAACGAGATCTCGTAATTTATGAAAGATTAATGAGACAGCGGGAAAAGAAATGTTGTTAAATGTCAATGACGCACTATTAAGGAAAATAATGAAGGCAACGAGGTTGTGGCTCACCAACGTGGTCTCACATAAGTTTACCTGTGTCGTCCAACTTTTACTTTCAGATACCTCCCCTATTTAATTAATTTTTTTATTTTCACTAGAAGCTAATTAAAAATCTTTATAATATTGAATATACATTATTAAAATATCGATTAGATAACTTTAATACGATATAATGTGGTTATTTTGTATTTGTATTGAATGTCAAAAGTAAACACGAAAAAACGAGAATAATATTTTACTACTTTATAACGGAACTAGGGGATTGTAGGGGCAAAGGCCCCTAAAAATCAAAATGGTTGTCTCCAAAAGAATAAGTTTCAATTCATCACCTCCTTGCACAATTACTCTATTTCATCTCAAGTTGTAGTATGATTATCCGTTTGGATTTTCTAATAAAATATTACTTAATCTTGACGAAACATTTTTGAGTTATCAAATCAGTAATTTACCAATAATCTCTCCTTTATTAAAATACAGTAGTCTATTTTATGGGAAAAAAAGCTATTGCACTATTATACAACCGGACTCGGTAAAAATAGTTTTAAACTTAAACATGTCCATAATAAGTTTGAATACTCAAGTAAATAAAATAGTTCAATCCAAAATTAGCCCTTTAATACTGTATACTCCTTCGCCCTGGACAACTGTGCCACGCATTCCCCCACACTCGCCGTGTCCCCCACGCCTCCCCGAGTCCCCGTTCAACTTTCGGGTCCAGTGTTTCCTGTACCTCCAACACCCCTAGGGCCCGAGTAACCCTCATGCTCCCGGACCTTGTGTCCCCATGTTCCTTATCCCCCCAACCCCCATTCTCCCATGATGCCCGCAGTTCTTCAACATGGTCCCCGTGGTCTCTATGTTCCTCATTCTTCTCCTGTGCCCCCCATTCCCAACCAGCTTTCGTGCCACTGGCATCTCTACTGTCCTTTGTGCCCACATATGCCCGTGCCTCCATGCTCACCATTTCACCCCGTGCCCACTATGTCACTCATGCCTCAATCTTGGCCCCAAAGCCCCCTAACCCCCAGTGCCACTTAAATCCCTCGTGCCCCCATACCCCTGCACCAACGGTGCTCTGTGCCCACATGCCCACCCTTCTTCCTCGTGGTCCCGATGCCCTCTATGTCCCCCATGCCTCCCGCGTGCCACCTAATACCCATCTAACCCTATTGCCACCGACGCCCCTGGTGCCCCTTGTGCCCCCACACCCCCCGCCTCCACATGCCCCCGTGCCCCCTATGTCGCCCATGATGCCACCCCAGAGTGCCTATGCCCCCGCACTCCCGTTTCCTCCATGCTCCTCTGCCCTCATGCGTTCCGCCCCATGCCCCCTATGTCCTCCATGTCCCCCTCGTGCCCTCTATGCTCCCATATCTCGAACATTCTGTGCTCACCATGGTCCCGTATCGCCATCCCCGCCGTCCTTCCCGTACCGTCCTGTGCCCTCCGCAGTGCCCCCTATTTCCCCCGTGCCACCGACGTCCTTGTGCTATGATTGTAGTCTGTTTTGTTCCATTCGGTCAATTAAGTATAACATTAATTGATACACTGTGTTGTCCGTTTTCGCACACTATTATTTACATGAAAAGCTCCCCGTCTTTCTGGATTAATGGGCTTTTGTTGTTTTCCCTACGAACTAACATACTTAAAAAAAATAAGCAGAAAATTGATCAAACTAAAACAAAATATTCCTCATTCGGAGGTTATCCAATGTTAGTAGTTTACATAATATGATTCAGTCGGAAATAAACAAACACTCAATAAAACTCTATCTACTGTAAATAGCCAATATATAAAGCATTAATGTAATAACTAAACGAAATTCACTGATTAAAGACAATATATATTCAACAATTATATCAATCATGAAATGCCTAATCCACTTTTAATCGTGGTATATCAGCATATACAAAATCATTCTACTCCTGTCTCCTTAAAGACATGGGGTCACGAAGAAGACATCCGTTGTGAATCAGTAATTTGCCCATGACTATCAGTGTTCTTTTTTTATAGTGTATTGCCAATTTTTTAAGTTATAATTGTATGGTTATCTTAACTCAAAATATGTGCTCAATAAACAGCTGAGTTTATGATAAAAAATATTTAACATCTGCTTAATTACACGTGCAGATCTAAAAATCTTCTTCCCATTAGATTAACATTGGAACTTCAAGGTCCAATGGGGCAAAGCCCAGGTAACTTTTGGTAATTCTGGTATTTTTCCTTGCGTCCTTGGCCCTCAAGCTTTAAAATGAGCCATCATACGTTACCCTATCTTTCTTCTAACTCGAGATATTTCGTGGGGACCGATTCGCTTACGGAATTATATATATAGATAATGTATTTAATTTTTATACATTTTATATTTTAATACTCAACCAGTAGTACTCATTAATACTCATTTACCTACATTCAATAAAAAAATTAACTCTTCTTCACTAGTGTAGGCTTATGCTTCAAATTTAAATTTATTATCACTTCAATATTTTGTACCGTTCTGACTCCGGTTACAGCATACCCCACTTGTAGTAGGACGAATGCTGGAGGACCATAGGAGTGCCCATGTTATGTTGAAGGGGCTGATAAGCGCCTCGCAATGCCGATGGTTACCTCCAGTGTATCGTCAGAAGATAGCCCACTTCGGTACTTGGTCTAGAAATGTGGCAGCAGTCGGACTCTGCACGGGACTCTCCGCCGACACTTACTTCGGCTTGGGCATAAGTTCGGGCCCAGGGAAACTGGTGTAGGAGCACCAAGGGCAAGTCTCTTATGGCATGATTATGAAGGGGGTCATTGACGAGCAGACCGCTTTGTTTGGCAAGAGGCAAGATTACGCACAAGCAAGAGGATAAATGCTCAAGATTATTTTGGAAGATTTGTGTTTAGTGTTATAGAGACCAGAAGGTGCTCAAAATTGTATTAGTCGAGAATACAGGGATGTTCCTACGAGATGCCGTGCCGCGTCTTCATCGCCATCCTCAGGCAAGCGCGAGTACAAACTACAGCAAAACGATCGTTGAACGTCAAAACGAAACTAATATCTAGTCCAATTTCCATTTTTTTGCGAGTGATAGGCTTCCAAACCTACGTCCTGGAAAAATCCGCAAGATATAAAAATTGCCGCCTGTGCTGCTAAGACTTTCTGAGCCAGACCAACCCCGAAGGGGACTTTTCTCCTCCTGCTGGGGAAAGGCTCCAACAGGGGTCTGCGGTACTTGAGGTGGAAGTCGGGGATTCGGGAAACGTCGTAACCCCAGAGAAGTAGATCTCTGTTGAGGCGAGGGATCATGAGTATCGCTGAGACACTCAAGGTCGTCGAGGCCATAAACCAAGGTTTCGACAGCCCCAGTTACACACTGAATACCTTACCTTTAATACCTTTATTGAAATGGCGACCTAACTCAATAGGTAGTTTAAAGCCAAGACTCCCTTAGCCGAACAAGGAAGCGGCAATTGAAACCCCTTCTGCAAGATAGGCCACCTAGGTTCTTCAAATTAGCAATCTCTCATGTCTAATGAGAAATTAGGATTTCTCAGCTGGACGATACGTTTGAGGATCATAAACATAAGATTTTTCAAGTGCCTGGACGAGAAGCACGGTCCCAGTAAGTGCCCAGGATAGGATGGGTCTGCTTTTTGCTAGAATAAAAGAGAGGCACGAAACGACCTGCCTCATTTGTGCCAAACCAGGTTACTGCTTCCTCTGCAGTAAACTGAAGTCGGAGGGTGCAGCAGCTAGCAGTCGACCATGATGCTGGTCTGTCACGTTTTCAGGCTCGCTTTGGAAACGGCTTAACAAGCCGAGTGGTAACTACCGATAATAGTGAAGGCTAAAAACAAGAAAATAACAAAACAGATTTGACTTTTAAGATTGCCTGAAATTTCTACAAGGATGAAATTAGATTCTAGAAGTACCTACTTTGTTTTCATAAAAGCGTGCTGTTTTGTTTGATTTTAAAACGAGAGTTGAGTTATCACATTTTGAGTTGAGATGATATATTAATTAAAATTAAAAGTGTGGCAGTCAGCAAAGTTTTAATGCCCTGTGAGCGTAATTTTCCTATAAAAAACGTTGTGCATTTCACAGACTTCAGAGTGCAGATTTTAAAGTGCAGAGAGTTAAAATCAAAGACGTTTGTTCACAGACTAATAAAAAAAGCAGCATGTCCTAAACATTTAAAAAATATTGTAAATAACTTGAAAAATACTCCATGAAAAGTATGACGAATAGAAAAGGCTGCTTTGTTTCCACGAAAACAAATGTTTTGATTAAGATAGTCGAATATTGACAGGTAGTGAAGATCTAATTTAAAAGCTGATATGTTAGAAGTTAGTGACTCTACAATAAAAAAATCTGTCAGGAGCGTAAATATTCATTGAAATCATGGACAAACTACACAATAAATGTATAAGGTAGTGTAATAACCCTAAAAGGATGCTGAGCATCCGTCACGTTTTTCTCATTGCCACTTTTCTAAGTGGAGGCATTTGCTCGATAAACTCAAACATTAGGTAATATTCTTTATTTATAGTAGTATCAGTTACAGTCTGTGCGCTAAACAGCCCAATACAAAAAGTTTATTTATTGTTGTAGACAAGCTCGTTCGCTCCATTCCTCTCCTTCACGATGGGGCTCGTTCGCTTCACTCTCTCGCTTTTCAGACTGTTTCAATGTAGGCCTATGGGTGCTGCACTCTGCTGGTGTATATTTGTTGAAACACATGTTAAATCTGTATCACGTAAATTCTAATTATTTAGTAAACAGCTGTGTTCATAATTCTTAATAATGCTTTTGTTTTTAAATTGAAATGCAGTTTTTCAAATTGATTAGTTGTTTAATAATTTTACATGACTTTTATTTTTCTAAACATTCATAGTCAGAATGAAGTACTATTAAAAAAAATAATTATTTTTATTAAAGTCGTACCATTTAATAAGTGAGCAATTTACTGTCATTCAAAATCACATGTTTAAACTGAAACACGTGGTCTGCACTTTGACAGTTGAGTCAGCTGTATTCATTATTTCTTTCTTTTAATTTTTAACTCCATTAGACCAATGTTAAAATTTGTTGAATTTCAAATAAAGATTATACAGCAATAAGGTTTTTCCTGACATAGAGACCCGTATTTATATTATTTTTATAACAAAACTAAGTAATTTACATCTAAAATTCGAAGAAAATCGTTCGACCCGTTTTTTATATCCGTAAGCAAACATACGAACATACAAATATACCTTACTTATATTAGAGTATAGGATACTCGTATTATATCGTTAAAGCTCAAGGATAATTTCATAATTATTATCCAAAGGTATAATAAGTTTAACAAAATAGACTAAACAAAAACTTTATAAGGGATGTCCCAATAGTACGTGGGATTGTAGAGTGTGCTTTGGAGGCTGATGGTGTATGAAAAATATATTGCTACAATAGGCTATAATCAGAAAACATTAAATCTTCTGCTAACTTTCGTAGTGAAGAACTTGTCATAAAGCTATTGTTTAATACTCTTTTAATTTTATGATAAGGTTCTAATGACCCTATACTAATAAATCGAAATAGAGACTGTATAAAATGTTGTAACACAAAAAACTATCGCTTCTATAAATATAAGTATTTCAACAAAATCACAAAGTTAAGAGCCTTATATTTAATTAATTTCCTTTAATTATGATAAGTGTTACATTTATGTCACACAATTTTTGCATTAATTGTATTAATACAACAAATTAAAAATAATTTTAACTTCACCGTTCATTTTTACTGAGGATTTTTAAGTAAATGATTATATAAAATTAGTTCATTTTACAAATAGGCATACCCGTATTGTGATATGTTTATATTTTCCACTGCTCCTCGCCGAATCTGAGACGGTCATCGGACGCCCTGCAACGCCGCGCCGGTCGGGTCCCGGAGGAGCCGTAAGTTACAACTTCCCCAGACCGGGACTTTTCACTCTGACAGGCTCTCTCCTCTTCCTAGTTACAGCAAACACCTGCAATTCCTGGTCCCCTTTTTAATTCCTGGGAAAGTGAACGATCGACTAGTATAACTTAGTGACTAGTAGTATCTTAAACATATATCTTTTAAAAACCGCCCCAATCTTTTAATATCTTTTAATAATATATCTTTTAAAAAAGTACCCAAAATTAAATCGAATGGCTTTCATAAGCCATTCATCTTTCATCTTTTAATAGTAAATATAATACCCCCGTCGCAGAGGACCTGCACTCTCAGCGAATTTCCAATGGAATTTTGGTATATTTTCTATTTCCCCATAAACCCATGGGGGTGAGAGTATGTAATTTGGCCACCATATGAATTTTTTTGGTAAATATAAGTTATACCTCACCTATTGAATGTACATACCAAATTTTATCAAGTTGTATTGTTATTTTAATTTTCCCCATAAACCCCATAGAGGTGAGTGCGTAGGTTTGCCGCCATACGGGTTTTGTAAGCAAACATAAGTTAAACACTTGATAATGGATGTACATACCAAATATTATCAAGATATGTCAATAAATAAGAAAAATAGAAGGTTTTGTTGATTTCCCATAAGCATAATATGGAAAACATAGTTTTTGGATTTTCTCCACAACCATTTAAGCTATGTAAAAACTTCAAAATACAAGATTGTTCGTTTTTTAAAGCTCTTTTACATGGTTTACGTTAAACTTGTTGAATTTTATAAATTAAATTGAAAAAAGCCAAAAACCCATTTTTTACCCTTTGAAACCCCATTAAACCCCGTTCCCATGGTCCGATCATTCTGGTTCTCGAACTCAATCTAGTAGATGCTGACTTACACCCCTGTACCAAATTTCATCAAAATCGGAGGTTCCGTTAAAAAGTTATCGTGTTCACGGACACATATATATATATACACACATATTATTTTAATAAACACTTTTAAAACAAAGTACCCTTTTCATTATATTGTTTTATTTTATCGACAACTAGTTTCGGCCTAAGTTACAACTTAGTTGTCGACCGAAACTAGTTGTCGATAAAATAAAACAATATAATGAAAAAGGGTACTTTGTTTTAAAAATGTTTATTAAAATAATAATATTAGTAGCCCTACAAACTAAACTCTTCAATTTTCATATACATACATATATATCAATTTGAACAAACGGTGTTTTGGCTTCTAGGGACTCAAAACGAAAATGTATCATGGTCCCGGGCTCAGGTCTTACCGTGACTACTACCGTAATAGCGTATTCCCTATAGGGAAATTCGCTAAAAGATACCAGAATACAAAAAGCCCTTATCTACGTAAAAGTTTGCTTGGATTTAGAATTAATAATATTTTTATTATGTTACCTTCAATTGTACATAAATTTGCCGTATACAACAATAATTTAATTTTTTTTTTTTTGCACTCCTACAGTGCGATAAAATTAGACTAACATTGAGTTATTATTAATTCAGAATAGAGTACTTACTTCCTTTAAATTATCGGCAGAAAACTGAACGGTTTTATCACATTTAGGAGTGGTTTTATGCTTAATATGCAACATAAAGGGCGAGATCCACGATGGCGGCCATTTTTTTCAAGATGGCGGCATGTTCCTCAAGTTGGATTGCCCATTTTGTTCCTTGTCTTCTTATAAATAAAAAACAACTTTTAATAAGTTTACATAAAATCAACCGTAACGAAGTTATAGTGCTAGAAACTAAACAATATCACCGTTAGCGGCCATTTTGAAAGTATGACGTCATACACCAGCTCGGCCACATTTTCAGACAAACACCCGGTGGTACACGATTCTACATGTCATTGCCTATATATCGCCACCAATCATACAATTGCTTCATTCAAAATCCCACGAACCTTCCTATATTTACATATGCCCTACACTATTACTTGCATTCTTGAAAATTGAATATATCTTACATTAAATTTATCATCAAATAAATTACTCTTGCATTTAGTATTTCCTTTGATGTTTTAAATTATTAAACCATTGTGAACATAATCCGTCGTAATGTTTCAGTATTAATAAATCGGGAAGTTACACGATTGATTTAGTTTTGGAATTTTATTAAGGCTTCTCATGTTGAATTAAAATAATTTATTCATTGTTTAAAGTTCAATGTAGGTGATGGGGATGTTATTGTTAATGTTATTGTTTAGTAAATTGTTGCGGACATTTTCTATCGCTGATTAGTAAAACAAATTTACGACTTTTCGGAATCTGGAATATGATCCCCGTCTTCAGGTAGAAGAAATACCTGGAACATAACAAAGTTATTAGAAACGCACCAGGCGAACATGGAAAAGTCCATAGCCAAACCTGTAAACAGAAAAGGCAGTCACAAAAATTAAATAAAGCACTAATAAATGCACAAAGCTTAGTCAGAATTAAGCTTAACAGTCATCCCCCGTTGCTTTAGCCATAGTTGACCACTTAATAATGTCCAAATTTATTTTTAAAGTTCTCTTTTAGTAAATCGATTGACAAGGGGGTGAAAATTCTGAATATATTTAGTTAATTTTCTAAACACAAAATAAACCCAAATTTATTTTTACTTTGGCAAACAAAATAAAACACAAGACCAGTGCGATGGATGGTGAATGTAGCACATACATTAGGTCTCCAACAGACGGATTGTGTGTCCAGGAGAAAGGTCACAAGTCGGTGATTCTTCTCAGTCTTCAGGCTCCTACTTGCAATTAATACATGTAGACATTAATCGGAACTAGTAAAAAAGTCTAGGATACGCTCACAAAATATTAGCCTATATCAAGTTTACAATTTTTTTTAATAACACGTGTAACCATTTTTATAGGACAAGTGTAATAGTTTTTTAACAAACAATTTATATTGTAATTGAGCGAAACCAATCCTCTATTTTAAAAACAATCTATGTTATATTTATTTCATTGTCTTATCATTTTGTTTTTTAGCGACACTATGTTAAACCGATTTGCTACTTTGTAATATTTAAGGGGTTTTTAATTTTTCTAATTTTTTACTGCAGTTGGTTAAATAAAACTCGCCGAATAACTTGGTTAATAACTCCAGTGAATACGCCACCGCCGAAAGTTTCACTCATCAATGAGGACGAAATTAAGATCCTAAAACTTCAACATATACGCTTAACCCACTGGGTACAAGGAAGTAGGAAGATAAATGTCTGTGCCAAGAATAAGTCATTAACAAAGGCATATTAATTTCGCGAAAGAGTGAAGCAACACACCAAAGGGTGAAGATTGCACTGACCATTGGGTAAAAAGACTGATAACATCATTGTTTTCATATGTATTTTCTAAGTTATTTTTATTGTACAAAGACACTAACTGAAATGCAATGCCTGTTTAATGTTTTTTATTTTTATGAAAGTGGTGCTCTCGCTGAAAAAGGTGTGATGAGCCAACAAATATATATATTTTTTACTTGCGTCAGTACGTAATTTCTCGGCTATCAAATTTTTAAAGGGAAACTATGGGGACAACACACGTAACAAAAACTTTGAATCCAAACCTCTTTTTAAAATTGCTTGAAACAAATGTTTTCAAATTAATTTGTCTTTAATTAATTAATTATATTTTGTTCTTTTAGAGTTTTTTAGTTTTTTTTTTTAAATTTTCTTGTAAATATTTTTTTCTTTATATGAATTTAATATATTTGTATTAGGATTTATTTAGGTAACTTGTGATTAATTATATCCCCAAGAATACCGTACTACATTGTATAAAAATAAAGGCATCGTTAGATTTTAATCCTGGTTTATTTTTTGAGCATAGTTCAACAAGACCTAGGGTTTATTAATTCAGTAAAATCATTTAAATTCAACTTTTAAACAGTGTCACCTGGCTCCTTGGACTTCAAGAGATTTTAGTCCCCAGATTTCTCCTCCTTGAAGGGAGTTCTTCATTGATTGAGAAAACAAAAAAGTGAAGAGAACTGTCAGTCAATTGCTGATCTCCCTCCTGAAAACTTTTAGCTCCTTTCGGTTTGATATTATCTTGTATAAATCTTTATGAAAGAACCATGGGTTTTCTGTTTTCTAGATCCTCGGGCGTCCAAAACTTTTTGAAGATATCAGGAGTTCCAGCGTTGAACGGCTGGACGTTGAGCTCATTTCCCTTGGAGATGCGTCCTAGTGAACTTGTCTTGGTTTATGCTGCCATCCTTTACAGTGATTTCTCACCAAACTTTTGTATTCAGCATATATCCCAAACTTTGCGATGTTGTTGAAGACTTTGTATATCTTCATCGCCTCTTCATCTTTTTCATTATTCTTTTTTTTAATTTCTTCGAAGACTTCGTTCCTCGATCCTCTTGATACTAATCCAGTAAGCTGGTCCTCCATTTCTGAGACTGGTCCAGCCTATTTTTTGTGTGATCCACTGCCACTGTTGTTGAAGGTTCATTCATCTCTGGGTATTGTCCAGACATCATCGTTAGAGAAGTGCATTGAGGGCAGTTTCATCAGTTTCTGCATTTTGCTGGTAAGTTTCTCTGGTAAATCTTTCCTGGGCCAAAGTTTTTGTCATTTCTTTTTGGCCCTTCCCTTTTGAAGTTCAGCCTGAAAAGCAAGCTGAGGGCAGGGAGGACAGGGAGAGACCGGCAGTCACTGTTTGGAAAAGGCCAAGCTGGGCAGATCCCATGAATGCTTTCACAGGGGGTCTTGGGGACAGCCCCCTACCTCACCCTTGGCCGGGGAAGACGACTCGCAGGGACAAGCCCCTTGAGACCCTCCGCCCCGGCGACCTCCCCAAATCAGAGAAAGCGCGGCTCCACCCAACCCCAACCCTACCAACACCTTACCTCTCAGGCTCATCATTATGCTGGATCACAAACTGTTAGATATACTTATATAAAGTTTGTTTATCAGGATTATTTTTTCACTGTTTGGTGTTTTTTCAATAAATTTCTCAAACAGAGTGAGCTGGTTTCCATGGAATTTGTTTTATTTCCCTTTATTGTTGAAATTTGATAATAATTCTTACCAAAGTCCTAAACAGTTTAATGTAAAATAGTGTTCTCTCTTCTATATAAAAAATTAAATATCGCTATCTAAATTTATTTTTTATTTTGTTAACATTTTAAATCAGAAAATAGATTTCTTTAACTTAAAAAGTTAATACTGTGCAACTATTTTTTCCACATAATTGACCACCAAAGTGGTGTTCATAGCCTCCACATAAATAAACCTTTATACATACCTTCAATATATAATGTCCCTCCCCCTTTGTCCTCATCTTATAGCTTTTTCTATTCAAGGTATTTTAATAATGACAATTGCTAGCTAGAAGAGTAATATTATAAATGTAATTTAAACTTATAGTTTAAAGCAATTTTTGGATTAACGAATTTTAAAGAGGTAACCTAAATCCTACTCTCATTAATTAGGAAAATGTAGATGTTTGTTGATTGCTTTGTGCAAAAATTACTAAACATTTTAACCTAAAACTTTTAATATACTAATAAAACATCACAATTTTAAACGGTATGAATATTTTAGTTCTTAAAATATAAATAATTAATAGTAAATAATTATAAATAAAATATAAAATTTAAATATTTTAGTTTTTTTTTGACGCAAGTTATAAGAGAGAGACAACTATCTGAAAAATCCTTTTTTCTATATACATTTATATAGTCCAACAATATACGATAAAACTAGGAGTACCCTTTTTGTTTCTGTATTGGAAAGAACGGAATAAAGATATGACACCAATTAATTAACTTTTCAGAAAAATTGGCACATTCCAATGATAGATTAAAACATACAGGTAAACTCACACACCAAGTAAAATTTGTATTAGGTTTTTATTCGTCTAACCCTTGAAAGTGGCATAAGAATATCAAAATCTTAAGCCACTGAAAATATTAACTGTACAAATGGATAGGCTATTTATTATCTTTTAACATGTGGTTGTCTGAAAGTTTAAGTTTAAAACTCAAAGTTCCTTTACGAACTACGTATTTAAAGCTAGTAAAACATAAGCACATAGACTTTCCTGATTTCCATTTAGGTCATCGGTAGCAAAATCAGGGGATTTCTAGAATCATTTTTTGTTTGGTTAAATTTGCACTTCCAATGGGGTAAAATAGCATCTCGGTAGAACCAATCAGAATCAGGGTTCCTAGCTGAATTCATGAGCAAATTGGTTCTTCAAGTATGGCCAAGTGTATCTGGTAAAAACCCCTTCCTGTCGTCATTGTGATGAACCTTCATTCCGACATCACAATGTATGGCATCTGTCCCTTTCAGGATTTGTCTGTGCTTGTTGGACCTCTTTCTTTCACGGTGACCATCTCTCTTTTTTTATACGAAATGGACATAACAAATCCATTGCATTTGAGCTATTTTCGTCCTCCAACATTCCCCCCTCCTTGTTTTCAGGGAGAGATTGGTCCCTATTTAAGCTTCAAGGGTGATTCTTCTTCGAAAAGACTGCAAGCAGAGAAAATGTGCTGCAAGTCATCTTTTTTACGTACGTCCCCAGAATGACAATATATGGTTGTAATTATCATTTTTAGTAGTTTACAGGCTGTTCTATAATTACAGTGAAAAAATAAAATAACAGGAGGGAATGTGTGCATATCCCAAGATGTGTATGTAGGCCTACACTCTAACCAAAATTAAATATTGTTAATCGAATCATAATAAATATTTTACTGGAATCACTGTTAAACCTTTTTTATAACTGTTACAATTCACATAAACAACAATTGTGAATTAAACATAATATATTTACTTAACTGTAAGGATTTGAAGACCAAAATGCTCCAAGATTGCGTATGAATGACCACAGGTTAGAGAGTTGCTACTACTGTCAAGATATCAACTAAAAATTATGCGTTAATAAAACTTTAATCGTAATGTAAATGATCCCCAAGTAGTGGCAGTTTAATGGTTTCAGCTAAGTTGAAATTCAAATGACGTCACGAAGTAGCCTTTCAGGAAGTGACCCTAACAGACCGGTCTGCCAGTTTTAGCAGGTGATTAATCATTAAATAACGTCATCGACAGTGGCATCATCAATGACACCATAAAATTCAAAATTTATATTATTTTTCACTTTTGCATGTTTTGCCTCTTTTGCATCATTTTTGTACAAGCTCCCAAGACCTTAGGAACTTTGAGCGAATACTTGAAGTAAAACTGCAAAAGTGACAAATAATGTAATATCATTTGTATTTGGTGACCTTGGAGGCTTGTTCAAAGTTAAAAGGGAGTTAGGATGGTATTATTCTTCCAAAAAAGTTTATCGTCAGCTAACTAAATTCGGATAGTGTAACATTCGGATTCTAACTGAAGAGGAGTATAGTGCCACCGTACACCCATAGAGAGCAGCACCACTACTGATGGAACCAAATCACATTTTGTGTATAGTACCAGGGGGGCCGAGCTTATGCTTGGTAAAATAGTGTACAAAGTCAATGGTAAAATTATTACTTTTGTGACCCTCACAAAGCTCGTTCGTCTCATTCACCCTCTTCCTTTTTTAAGACGAGCTCGTTCGCTTCGCTCACTCGCCAGATCTAGGTGTGCTGCACTTAGGTATAATTTTCCTAAACCACAGGTTAAAGATGTAACACATTGGTTTATTTTATTTCAATTGTCAGCAGATTTTTTAAAATAAAAAAATCTCCATAAGGATAACATGGGATATTCAAAAGACAAGGACGAAAACCGGGGTTTCCCCAGACATACTACCACTACCAGCTCCAATCGATTCCTCGTGGCCAAAACCCTCATAATCAACTAGAAAGTCAAAAACCCTTGGAGATAAAAAAATATTTTGCTGGTACAAACGACGCTTGTTTTAGAGTATAAATAATCCCTATATCAATATCACTATCTTGAGACAGAGACCTCACATAGTGGGTATTTTAACCTGAATATGAATGAGAGACGAGTGTAGGATGATGGTGGCGTGATCTTGTAGTATTGTTACTGACTATGGACGATATTCTCCTTAGACAGGACTGTTAATTAATAGCCCAACAGCCAATGGTATATAGGGACCTACAGTTTAACGTGGGATCCGAACCACCATTTCGACCTTATATTGAATCTACCTTATATACGAATTGGTCTAATTATGAGGATGGTCTTTATTGATGATCAGTGTTCACTTGTGCGAACGTCAATCCCCACTACGGAATATGGCACCCACAAGCCATGGCTTATAACTATCCACAATTCATGACCTCCAAATAGCTAGATTACAGGACGACTACCGTCCTAGTCATTTATCTTACATTTAAATCTGTTTTTCAGTCACATATAGGGGTTTTACTTCTACGAATGACGGCTCACGTATAGTAAGAAAAATATCTTAAATGTAGGCAAGCTTGTTTGCATATCAAATTGTAGACCTATATTGGTAAAATCATATTGCCAAAAATAAATATATGTTATAACCTACAATATGCATATCTTTTAGGTTGGATTTGTTGCATATATCTCAGAATGCAAAGCTCTTTAAAATGACTTATCATATATATTGCAATGCACTTTTTTCCAAAACTTCCTTCGGGGCACGTCCCCTCCAACGTCCACACAGAAAGCTAATTTGGTCCATGTGGTGGTCCAATAAATGCATTCGGAGCAATTTGCGACGAGCCCGACCTCTTAAGGTCAAGTACATCGGAATCTATTGCGATCACGGGCGTTCAGACATTTTATTTAAGTCATATTGCCAAAGTAAAATACAAACTCAAAAACCCCCGTACGAATTAGCACGAATTTGGCTAATAATGTGCAAGATGGAAAGATTAAAGGAATTGAAGAATCCCACCAACATTAAAGTTAGTAACATTAGAAATGCCATTTGATTAAAATTCAAGCAACCTTTCCATATTGAATAATTTTTTGTTATATTTAAATTTTAGTTTTTTACGGTTAACTTACAAAAATGTACTAACAAAAAATATTAAAATCCCCATCTGATGAAATGAATTGTGTCAGTTGGCATAGTCCAATAATTTTAGCGTATTGTATGCAGTAAAGAAAATCTAAAAAAGGGTTTTTGATCATGTAACTATGAAATAATTTATTTGTACTATTTATTTTTGTATGTTAAAAAATATATAATCATAAATAGTTTTTTTTACGGTTTGAGTTATATTAGCGAATTTCCCTATAGGGAATACGCTATTACGGTAGTAGCCATGGTAAGACCTAAGCCCGAGACCACTTTACTTTTTCATTTTGAGGTCCCCAGAAGCCAATAACACCATTCGTTCATTTTCATATATATATATATATATATATATATATATATATATATATATATATATATATTATAACAAAGATGATAGTGAGTAGGGCTACTAAAACATTAATTGTATTTATTCTCATTATAAATAAACTAATTATAATAATTGTAATATAATTATAATTATATATATGTGAAAGAAGATTTCCACATATATATATAAATGAAAGGAAAGATCCGAATAATATCCTTAATTCAAGAAATGTGAATCAATATAACCCTATATTCGACAAAATATACGATTTAAGAACAAAAATCAAATAAGGAGAATCATACTTGGACATAGTTTTTATACCTTTATTAGTTTATTTATTCTACTTTATATATTTTTATACACAATTTTATTTATTCTTATATACTATACCTTTTTATATTTCAACAGATTATGAAACCAGATGATTCCCAAAATCTTCTCCCTTATACTATACCAATGATAAGATGTGACATATGTATTTATTTATTTAATTTTTGTTGACATGTGAGGTTAATTCAGACATGATTATGACCTAAATAGGATCAAAACTAGTTGTCAGTAAAATAAAAATGTTTTTAAAAACTAAAAAGGGTACTTAGTTTATTTATAATGAAAATAAATACAATTTATATATATATATATATATATATATATATATATATATATATATATATATATATATATATATATATGTATGTGTGTGTGTGTGTGTGTGTGTGTGTGTGTGTGTGTGTGTGTGTGTGTGTGTGTGTGTGTGTGTGAGTGTGTGTGTGGTACCGATAACTTTTGAAGGGAACCTCCGATTTCGATGAAATTTGGTATGAAGGTGTAAGACCAGGTCTATTTTCATGAGTTCACGAACCAGCATTGTCGGGCTATGGGAACGGGGTTTTATGGGGTTTCAAAGGGGTCAAAAATGGGTTTTTGGCATTTTTTGACCTCAATTTTCAAAATTCATCAATTTTAACTGAAACCATTTAAAAGAGCTTAAAAAAAACAAACAATTTGGTATTTTGAATTTTTATCTTAGCATAACTGGTTACGGGGGAAAAAATGTGTTTTCCATGTTATTCTTATGGAAATCAAGAAAACCCTACATCTTGCTTATTTATTGAAATAACTGAATCAAATTTGGTATGTACATTATCTAGATAAGGCTTAACTTATAATTGCTTCCAAAACCCATATGGCGGCAAACCTACATACTCACCCCCATGTGGTTTATGGGGAAGATAAAGAAAATGCCAGGGCTTGATACAATTTTGTGATTACATTCAGCAATTATTGATTAACTTAGATTTTCTAACAACACCCCATGGCAGCAAACCTACATACTCGATCATATGGAGTTTTTATGGGGAAAGTAAATAATCTGAAATTCCATTGGAAATTCGCTGAGTACGCAGGTCTGCTGCGACGGGGGTATTTTTTAAATTACTTACATTAAAGTTGTGTTTTTATGGTAGATTAAAGAGGCCATTAGTAGCTATCATGCAACTCCTCTACCCTCCTTGTTACACTTGTGAAGAGACAAAACAGAAGCAAGAGAGACGTGTAATGTCAACTAACCAGATGTTTTACATTCCCGTGGTCTCTCTCTCTCTCTCCTTCTCTCTCTTCCTCACGAGGCCGATTTGTTGTTATTTCCTTATATCATGCAAACCTAAAAATAGCATGTAATTTGTTCAACGTCCCCTAGCTATTATTTCGTTTTAGAGCCATTCCGTCACGGGATAAATATCTACGTTTGTAAATTTATATTTAGATTTTCACTATGTAGCCTAAGTACAATCTTAGCTAATTGAGCTGAAACAAATAAAAATACTACTGTATATAAACTAGTACCGGTAATCATTATTTATTTCAATGTTAGATAAGAAGAGATACTTAAAATCCTTCTGTCACTTATATAGGCTACTAACTACAATTAAAGAACACATAAGAAAAAAATTAACTTAAGCTAAACACTTTAAGTTGATATTTAATTAAATAATTTTTATAAGAAATGTGAAAAAAGACTTCAAACGAACCATGATTGTGAAAATGATTGTAAATTGTAGAAGACGTTATGTTGGCCATCTAATTATTTTATTACAAACTAGGAGATTGAAGGAGCAAAGGCCTCTAAACAACCTATATGGTGGTATTAAACACTAAATTTTATCTGCAAACCTAAGGCCCATTTCAATACCTTTTTACAAACCCATTTACTTTCAAGCCTTTCTATAAATTTTTGTCCTTAAATTTTAACTGATTTTAATAACACTTCTTTGTTGGTTTCAAAACATAAACTAAACGAAAAAGGTTTGTTTTTGGACATAAAGGCAGGACGTTTCGTGGAGGTCGTCTTGAATCACCTTTTTGCACTTGGCATTTTGGATAAACGTCTGTTACTGATATGACAAGGTGGAAAAAGAATTATTGAGGTTTACCAAGAAAATGCTAAGCCCTTAGGTACATTCAACTTATTCCGATAATTCTAACAATTAATTCGGAGTAACAAAACATGAATTACAAAATTTATTAGTTAATTATAATAAAGTTTTGAGTTTTTAAGTTAAAATTTATAGAAAAACTTAATGGCAAAAACTGCTGAAAATTGGCTAGTGTGAATGATAGGAGATGTAAGTGTAAAATAAGGTTTCAAACCACATTCTGTAACGGTACTTCGGGACGTTATTCAGAGGACTTGGAACTTACAAAAACAAAAAAATTGCCCCTACTCCCTTTAAAAATACATCTATAAACTGGAGCTTATTATCTTTCCATAGTACAGATTTGCACCTATAACTCAAATTGACCACCACTTGCACTCCTCTACCAATTCCATAAAAATCTAAGGTTTTATGTTCACTGACACATAGATTTATATCTACATACGTGTGAAATAACGGTAGTTTTGGCTTCATTTCCGGCCTAAAAACAAAAAAAAGGAGCATGATCTCTGGCTTAAGTACTAACCTAAGAACTTTAAAAGCGTATTCCGTATTGAAAAATTCGGTAAAAATGTGAGAATTCCTAATGAGTTAAGTATATACAATGTTCTGTATCAAACTTATTTAGTAAAATTTATTTTTCATTTTTTATATCTTTGTATCTTTTTAAGTCATTACATTACTGTTGTATTTATTAAATACAAATTTAGAACATATATTCTCACAAGAAATTATAATTTACATGTAATTAATGCTATTAACAAATATTTGTAAAATTTTTATTTTACCATACAACTACTTAAAGGTTTCATTTACTACAATGCAATTTTAAAAATGTAACAAACATCCAACGAATTGGTTGATAAATCTTACTGAATAAAATACCATATCATTATCAAAAGTACCATTGAATCCCATAATTGGCCACTTCAACGACATATTTAATTTCATCCCCTCGTTTGTCTCTTTACTTAACAATTAAAATTTTGTAAAACTATTTTGAATGGAATTGAATGTTACATAATTTTTGCGTTATTGGCGAAAGTAAATCATCATAACTTATTTTATTGGTTACTCATCACACTAAATACAAAATAAAACTTTAGAAATAAGTATATTTCGGCTTTTTGTCTACGGCCATCTTCAGCTTATCAACAAACTAGATAAGACAAACTTATATATTTTATATTTTATATAGTACATAACGGTTCATATTTGAAATAACTTAACCCTTAAAGTAGTTATATTTTAACATACTAATTTGTCATTTGGAAGTTTTGTTTTATCTAGTTTGTTGATAAGCTGAAGATGGCTTTAGACATTAAGCCGAAATATACTTATTTCTAAATTTTTATTTTTTATTTATTGTGATGAGTAACCAATAAAATAACTTGTGATTGAAACCATAATCACATACCGTAAAGGAGGAAATCATTAAAAAATAAACGGTATCAGATAACTGACACATACTTTCTCCCAACAATATAAAAACATATGTTAAAAGCTTTAAACATTAATGTCTAGATGACTCTGTCTACCAGCTGAGCAGCGCGAGCTTGACCCTACGCGCATCTGTGACTTTTAACAACGTACTGCGTTTACCGCTAAACGAAAAATTGTATTTTCTCCTCAACCACTTGACGTAGAGCAATAATTTAAAGTACTGGATTATTTAGTTTTTTGAGCTTGATTTAATGGTGATAAGTAAAATTTATTTTGAGAACAACAACTATTTTGAAAATCAAAAAAATTGATTTTTTAAACACTTTTTACTCCATAACTTTTGAACGCGCATTTTTTCGGAGATGCGGGTGGTGTCATTTTATCCACCATTTTAAGCTTAATAAACCACAAAATTTTAATCAAAATCGTTAGAGCCGTTTTTGAGAAATTTTGATTTTTGACGATTTTTGAGGGTTTTTGGGGGTAAAATACCCTTAAAAATCAAAAATTCAAAAAAATAAAAAAAACGCCTGGAATTATCGTGGATTTGGACCTATATACCAAATTTCATTAAAATCGGACCATTAGGGCATTCTCTAGCTCTGTTTACATCCTGACACACACACACACACACACACACACACACACACACACACACACACACACACACAGACATCACTCCGAAAACCACTTTTTTGGACTCAGGGGGAACCATAATGGATAAATCCACCAACAACTCAAATTCGAAAATTTTGACGAAAACAATACTTTCTCCATATACTATGGTATAGGGGGAGAAAGTAATAAACATGTTTTTCAATTTATGTTTCTAACTAGATATAGCACCGTTTAATTTACAGGATTTTAAGTTTCATCCTCTGTTTTAAATGTAGTCCACATTCTAAAATGTATGTTTTTAAAATGTCTTAAACATTTTATCTCCATTACATTGATCTATCAACGTTTACGTTTATCTCCATTACGTTGAGCAATAAAGTGTAAGATACAAATATATGCTACAAATATGTTTTCGAATGATTTTAGAAGAAACTGGTACATTTATTTATTTACAAATTAATATTTGTGGCTGTTAAGTTTTGTATGAGATGTCAGAACTGATGCTGTGTGTATTAACATGGGTTTTTAGAAAGCTTACCTTAGATTGCTACATCAAACAAAACCTGTCAAACGGTTTATGGCATCAAGCTTTATCACAACTTGAAAAAAGGCGTGAAGCTCAAATACAAGTCTTAATAAATAGACAAAGGAATTTACAAAGAAGTTTAAGATTTTTAAGAAAGATAATTTAACTAAACTGTATTTTACTATCAAACTACTTAAAGAATGAATAAAAATGCTCTAATTATAGAGAAATAAATCCATGATTGCACAAGCGAAATATTCTTGCCTTAATTTTTACTTAGTCTCATGCACAATGTAGAGTGTCATTTTGGATAACAGATATGACGAGTGTTTAAAGACAAATGTAACATTTGACTGTTTTTTACTTAAGTAAAATATTTACTAAGTTAATACATAAAGTTTTAAATATTATATTTTACTCATATGATGTTTTAATGACTTACAGTTATGTCCTTACAACTTACGACGAAGACAACGACATCCATAAAACGTCATCAAACATAACAATGGTTGTTTTCAATCTTTTAGACATGGTCTCTTGATAAACACTATTTTACAATAATTTAATATAAATCAAACTAGTAAAATGTAATATTATTCTATATTTTACCTCATAATTATAAAAGTACTTAATTTAATACATATTTATCATTATTTAACATACGCGTTAATCATTGTTTAAATATTACGACCCATGAAATAATCTTCAATAAAGTTTAAATAAAAATGAATGATATTATATAGATCACAAGTAAAATATTAAATAATAACAATGAAAATTGTAATGATCACAAATAAATGAATTATTAAACTCAATATAAACCATTTACATAATTTTTATACAGGTTTTAGACTAAAAATAGAGCTCCGGGCATTTGGCAAAATATAGAAATTACGCACTTCGCATTTCATGTAATTTTTCCATATTGTTGTAAATTTTAAATTAAAAATCATATAATTGTGATTCATGTTTTAGTTTATTAATGTGCCTGACCTCAAAAGACTGTGATGTAATGTGAATAAAACGATTGTATAGTAAAGTATTGGGTGATTCTACTTTTTTGATGGTGACCACCAAACCAATAGGTGGACATGTTTATTACTACTTTATTTTACAACGCTTACCAAATTTAAGTGGGCAGTAGATAAAGAAGTGTAAGATGAAATCCCGTGTTCTAACTTAATCTCACACGTGGCTTTAACTAGTTCATAATACAACCGTAGCATAAACTACTATCATATACATTTTGGGCTAATTAAAAATAATCATGTAAAACAAAATAATAATCTAAAATGGAAAATTAATATTATAATGCAATACTGTTTGGGATTGTTATATTAACGTTACAAATAGTTGCGTTTTCCGCGGCTCACTCGAGAGAGCTGGAAGTCGGGTGCTTCAGCGGGAACAAAGCGTTTGTTTACCGGCGGAGACCATGTTGGAATCTGCTGTTGTCACACCGGACCGACCTCTGACACAATAGGCGAAGCTTTTCATATTAAAACCTTTATAAACTCACTTACGTTCCAATAAAACAAAACCTATGGAAACGTAGTTTCCAGAAATATCTCGATTGTTTGGTTACACTTAACTGGTAGGGTTCTGGTGTATATTCTAATTCTACATCTACACTTATATTTCTTTCCTTTTAAAATTTTTATTTTTTCACACTTTTTACATTCAACTCCTATTGTCTTAAAAGAAAGATTTCTGTAAGCTACTTTGTCCAGTTTGCTTTTAAATCTTTCTTAAGTAACCAAATTATGTTTGTTTAAAAGAATAAATTTATTATAAATTTTAAGTTGTCATATAACTTATTTACAAAAATATATTTTTGTAATTTATTTAAATCCGTGTCCTGTTAATTATGTTTAATTTGTGTAAGATGTTATTTTTGGACAACTAGTCTACAGGGGAATACAAAAGAAATTGCGTCAAAGATTAATTTAAAGCAGTATTTGAAAACATTCAAAGTACTCTAAATCTGCAATCCGCTTAACTAAATAAACTTACATGGTGTTTGATACATAGCTACACGATTACCCCACAGCAATCTAAATCTGGCATACGGCCAGTTGTACAACTGAAGTAGGCGTGTAGTCCATTAAGACCGTGGTTGTCAAATGGCGACAACCCAAAGTGTGGGTGTACACAATGGGAAATATTTTCATTGAACTTGTGTGAAGAGATGTTGGTGGGAGACAAACGGACCCAATTATCTTTGATCTATCCACCGTTACAATTATTGCCCCAACTTGGGTTCAGTTAATCAAATATTAAGGCACTCATGGAAGCCAAACACGGGTTGTTATATTTTTATGCATTTAGTATCAGTTAATATTTGCTTTTAGTATATTTAAAAAACGATTCCAAGAAAATGTTACACAATACAAAAAAAGTAATTTAAAGGTATTAGAAGTAAAGTTTTGAAGAGTATTTCTCGGTTTGAGTCATATTAATCATCTATATCTATAAAAGGCAAAGCCCTCACTCACTCACTCACTCACTCACTCACTCAATCACTCATCCAATAATTCTCCAACTTCCCGACTAGCTAGAGTGCTGAAATTTTGTATACTAATTCTTTAGGAAAGTCTGACTATTTTCATATTAATATTCACAAAGGGCCACGCCCTAGACGTCCTCAAAGTTACCATGTTATTCTTATGAAAGCAACATTTTTGTATTCTAACATATGATTATGGAAATTGAATTAGGTTTGTTTACATCTGCCACATGATGATTCAAGAAAATGCTTATAAGCATAGAAGTAACCAGGTGTGAGATATAATGTTTATTTATGTTTGACATTGTCAAGATTATAGTGATGTAGGCCTACTATTACTTTTTTAGTTTGGTGTACTTTGGTTGTATTAAATGCAGTTTACTTTATTTCGTATTTTATTACTATAATCCGTTTTTTTAAACCTGATCCTTCGCGAGAAAATTGGGGTGGAGGAGGGATTTAAACTGTAAACAAAAAATTTAAACTGTAAACAAAACATTTAAACTCGTGACAAACATGTTCGAGTATCAGATTTCCTCAAATATCACTTTAAATAAGTTATAATGTCTTTCAGCAACTCCTAGTCAGCTGTTATATTTTTCAGCCAAACCTATTCCTTGTTAAAAAGTAACAGTTCTAAAATAAACTGATAAAAAGCAACTGCTACCAATAATATTGTAAAACTGATATACAATATTTGTGATGTAAAATTACCAGCTGGTACGCAACAGTGAAATAAAACAAAAACAACAAAAAAACCAACAAAAAAACAAAAGGCTTCATCCAATGGGATGGTAGCAAGTATAAACAAACCCCCTCCACCATCTCTCCCTCGAAGGATCAGGTTTAAAAAAACGGACTATTTATACTTTTTTACTATTCATTGGTACTAACAAACGGGTTTGCAAATATAATTTTTGAAGCAATTAAAGGCTCCGCCACACTGGATTTCAAAATTACTTTAGGGCTTTCGTGGGGTTGAAATTTTTCACATGGGCGTTCCTCTTTGCTCATGGGTGCTCACTAAGAAGCTATAACATTATAGTTATTACCATTATAGTTTTAGAAATTGTTTAGGGCTCTACCTCAAAGAAGCTGACAATTACTGTATAGCCTACGTGTTGAAATTTGACAAGGACGATTCTCTTAGCTCATAGGTACTATCTATCTAATCTAAGAAACGTTTTGCAAATATAGTTTTGAAGCCCTTTAGGTCTGCACCCCACTGGACTTTAAAATTATTCTAGGGCCCACGGGGTTGAAATATGATGGAGGATTCCCTTTGCTCATGGGTAGGCTACTCACTAAGAAAAGGGTTTGCATATATAGTTTTTAAAGCACTTTAGGGCTCTACCCTCCTGGATTTCAGAATTACATTAGGGCCTTCACGGGGTTGAAATTTGACATGGACATTCCTCTTTGCTCATGGGTGCTTACTAAGAAACGGTTTAGCAAATATAGTTCTCGAAGTTCTTTAGGGCTCTGCCCAACAGGACTTCAAAAACATTTTAGGGCCTCCGGGGTTTAAATTTGACATGGACGTTCCCCTTGGCTCATAGGTAGGTTACCCACTAAGAAAAGGTTTTTCAAATATATATTTTGAAATTCTTTAGGGCTCCGTCCCACAAGTCTTGAAAATTACTCTGGGCCCGCGGGGTTGAAAGTTGATATGGACGTTCCTCTTTGCTCATAGTTAATCACTAAGAAACAATTTAGCAAATTTACTTTAGGGCTCCACCCCCACAGAACATCAAAATTACCATATATGCTAAGGGATTAAAATCTAACGTGTATGCTCCATTTTGCAAATAGGTGCTCCCTTAGAAACGGTTTTGCAAACATAGTTTTCGAAGTTCTTCAGGGCTCCACCCCATAGGACTTCAAAATTATTCCAGGGGCTTCCCCCACAAATCCTCAAAATTACCATAAATCCTACGGTGTTGAAATTTAACGTTTATGTTCCGTTTTGCTAATAGGTGTTTACTAAGAAACAGTTTTAGAAACATAGTTTTTTATGTTTTTTAGGGCTCTGCACTACATGATTTTAAATTACTGTATGGCCTACGGGGTTGAAATTTGATATGGTTGTTCTTTTTTGCTCAATGGTTCTCATCAAGGAAATGTTTTGCAAAATTCCTTCAGACCTCAAAACACAGTAATTTGTTTCAATGTCATTCTTAATGAAGAAGATTTTGTTGCTCTTTTAAAGATTTTATTACCTAAAAAATGTATTCAATCACGGGCGAAGCCGTGACGAGAAACAGCTAGTGTTTAATATTTGTATAAGATGTTATTTTTGGACATCTAGTCTACAGGGGAATACAAAAGAAATCTCGCCAATCCAAGATTAATTTAAAGCAGTTGTTGAAAACATTCAAAGTATTCTAAATCTGCAAAGAGCTTAACTAAATAAACTTACAGGGTGTTTGATACATAACTACACAATTACCCCGCAGCCATGATTTACATATAAACCTATTAAAGCCACTTCAATTTTACATAAGAAATACACAGCTGGCAATACTTTTTTATGAACTATATAAAAATTGCATAGCTATGTATGGAACCCCCTTTATTTTAGTTATGCATAGTAGAGGCATTTTGGGAGTTTCAGGACAAACGCAAATTCAGCGGTTTTTAATCAGTGGTTACGTATTAGTGACGTGTGATGACGTATGTGTGACGTCATACGGTGACGAGGTGGAGTGTGTGACGTCACGGGTGTGACGTCACTAATACGCTATTGAACTTAAAGCAGAGACCAGAGAGGCCTAATTTTCATTTTATTTTACGTTTATTTATGATGAAAAAGTGTTAAATAATTGTCTAAAATGATAATATACATAAATTTACAATTTTTTGCAAAAAAAAACGAAGAAAAACGAGCAAAAACGAAGTTTTTATAATTTCGACGTGGGTGGTCCCTCTTGGGAGGTTATCTTATCTCTTATCTTATCTGTTATCTTATCTTATCTCTTATCTTATCTTAGATCTTAGATAAGATAAGATAAGCGCGCTGGGGGGGGCTTCGCCCCCCCCAGACCCCCCCCTTCGTTGGGGGGGCTTCGCCCCCCCAAACCCCCCCGGGTGTTGCGCCGATCAGGCTAGTAAGCCTTAATTCCTTCGCCCATTAACTTGCAAACGGCGGTAATTGCTAATGCCTTAGGACTAGATCTCAACATAATTCGTTCACTTGGGATTATTTTACAAGGGTTATTTTTTAATGCTCTTTCTTCGTTAATGACTTACACTTTACTGTCAAAACATAGTTTATTTCATCAAATATAATTATTAAACAATTATTCAACCGATTTTATAATTCAACAAATCACAGAGGCCGTTTTAACTACCCGGTCAATAAATAACATTCTTCCCCTTTCTATTTCTCTACAAACCCCGCTTAACAATTATTATTATTTGATGCAAATATTCTATTTTTATTTCTGACCAGTTTCATTATTCTTTTATACACCATCATTTCACTTTTCTCTCTGAATTATTTCATTTATCCTGTTTACTACCGTGGCCTTTAGAAAGGCCGTTTCGGCTTTCTCTCAAAATTTTTACTGCGGGCTTCATCTGTAAGTCTCCGACACTTTAAATTATTTATTCCGCCACTAATAATTATTTTGTTTCCCCGGACTTTAACTAATATTTTTACCCCGGGCAGGTTCAAACATGTTCAAGGTCATTTGGGACTTAGAAAAAAAAGGAACTTGACTGTAGCGGACATGCCAGCCGACCAGCCAAGTATAGGGGCAGTTCATCGTAGCTGGGCAGGCCAGCCGACCGAGTGAACCAAGGTGTGGGGGACCGCAGAAACCGCACTGCGCGAACCACCCGGGTATGTTTGTTTTTGGGGGGTGTGATAGGAATCAGGTAAGGGAACATAGTTTAAGTACCCTTGAGTGTTAGTTAGTAAAAATATAAGAAAGAACCCACGCAAAAGCCATGCAAAGAAAGGACAGTAAAGAAGGCAAGCGCAGAGGCCAAGTGCAAACGAGGGAAGGGACCTAACGGTCCCGTGATCAAACTGATCTTGACGCCCAGGGAACGTCTCACAGCGGCTCCGAAACTTCTCGCCCTCGTACGGAGTAGTCTTTCCCAGGCACGGCGACATTCCTCGGTACAGGGGCGGCGCTCAACCCCGGTGACTCGACGGCAACCTCCGTAGACATCGAGCGGCGCAAGCGAGTTGACCTGCTTGGGTGCACGCTTGGCTTTGGCTCCGAGGCGGTATACCACGTAGGGATGCGCTTCTCCGAAGACAACGCCGAATGCCCGGTGTCTCCGATGGTGTCCGCCGAGTCCCAAAAGTCGGCCGGAGAGGTCGGAGCTGCTTCTTGGATGGTCCCGTGACGGCTCGATCCGGAGTGATGCTGTGGCGAGAGCAGCTCCTGGTTTTATCAACTTTTCCGCTGACTCAGCGAGAAATCGACGTCTCTCATTGGCTCAGCGGCTGGGCCAATCAGAAGCGACCTAGAGTTTATGACTACCCCACGGCCACGCTGCGGAATTATTCATCACTCCAGCCAGATCCCGAGGATGCCAGCCACAGAGAAGACTCCACCGATGCTTCTGAGGAAACCTACTCGGCCCAAGAAGATGGTTATGCCTCGGAGGGACCCCGTTGCTCAGTTGCCCGCTAAAAACCCCAAATCTCCGGTGCGGAATCGAACGAGGACCAAGCCGGCGTCACCCACTCCAGTTCTGCCTCAGCGGGTTGTCATCTCCTCCAACGCCGTGAGAGCCGAAAGTCTTCTTCGAGAAATTCTTGGGGGGAAGAGAGACTACGCGAAGAAATATGTTCTGCAGGCGAGACCAACTTCAGCTCCGGCTCCCGGGGTCGTCCCAACAACGGAAGGCAGGCCGATTTCACCCATCACGCCCAGTGAACGATGCCGGCCCAAATCACCGTTTCCGGGAGTCAAGACCCACCGCCTGTGGAAGCTCAAGCCCGGGCTTTATTGTCTCCTGGACTTCAATGCGGAAGAGAGAGTGGCCTTGCTGCTTCTGGGGAGAACCGTCGTGCAAACGCCATTACCCACTGGCGTACCTCTTCCACATCGGAGTCCGAAGAAGACGTACTTGGAGATTGGGGTGCCAACGGATGGACAACTGAGCCAGCGAGTCACCGCTAAGTGGATATCAGTTTAATTTAATTGATACCACAAAACGGCCTTTCTAAAGGCCACCAATATTAATCGTTTTGCAATCAAGTCGAAGGCTGAACTAATTCGTATCCGAAAACTAATGGACTATTCGATGTGCAATATATTATTATTATTATACAAAAATGAATATAAAATACAATTCTTTTTCCTTATTTATTACGCCACTTCACTCACTTACTTTCGCCCAGAACTTTTAATTGTCTCGGTCAAACCGCTTTATCGGCCCCCTAATTGCTACCGACTTAAAACACAAAGTTTTGGATTAATAATGTTAAGTCTTCAGCTCTAAACACATTATATTTTTATCAACTAACTACCACCGATTTCAGTCAACAAAAGTGTACCGAAATTTGTTATGCATCATAGTGACACAAAGGGATGTGTCTCCTTAACCTTTGGCGGAGAGTTTTTAAACCTCACGGTCAAACTTCTTTATTTGGCTCCCCTGACGATGCCCGACCGTAGTAAATAACGTTTGGCGGAAAACTTTTAAACTTCGCGGTCAAAACAACTTCATTTTGTTCCCCTTACTACGTACCGTACAGAAATCGGTTTTGTAAATTTCACCGGTCACGAGATCTTTTGGCGGGATACTTCACTGCTGTAGGGCCATTTCCATTACTTACCGTACTCAAAGCAAATTATTTGTGTCAAAATGAATGAACTCGATGAAGCTGGCAAGATATTTCAAACCTTGTCACCAAAATAACTTTATTCTACTGCGCTAACTACAACCACGCATCCACACAAAATATTTGGCGGAAAAAATTTAATCGTCGTGGTCAAACTACTTTATTTTATTCCCCTAACAATGTCCGACCATGTTCTATAAAGATTGGCGGAAAAAGTTTAAACATCACGGTCAAAATCACTCGATTCTTTCCCCTAGCTACGTACCGTACAGAATACTGTTTTAGAACTTTCATCGGGCTAAACATGTTCTGGCCTAAACGATTAAAACTTTTGGGCTAATGTATTTGGTTCCCGTTCCTCCCGACATTTGAAACGGCCTTTCTAAAGGCCACGGAAAAAATGCTGAGTAAGTGTAATTCATGCGCACCAATAGGAAGCCAGAGCGAGTTGACAAAACCCGAGAGCTTGTCGAGCTCCCTTCACTTGTTCCTGCACCGCTGAAGAGCCAAGATGGACCAGACTGGAACGACCTCTGCTCCTCGCCCGATCCTGAAGAGGGCCAGCGACAATTCTGACGGCGTGGTCCACAAGAAGCGGGTAACTTGGGCAGACTTGCCGCCCGTGGAGGAGATTCTGGCTGAGATGACTCGACAGTGGGAGCTCGTCACGCCTATCCAAGACACCTGGGCCGAAATACTGTCAACGACTCCGCAGAAGAAGCTGGCAAGGTTGGAACGGAGGTTTGCAGCTCCACTGGCTCGGTTCAGCTCCTCCACACCTCCAATTCACCGGCTGTGGCGTCTCGATCCAGGCCTCTACGAAGTGCTGTACACCGAGACATCAGGTCGACTGGTTTTCGTGAGGGATTCGACGCAGACGTTGAGGGTCCAGCTGCCGAGATCAATGGAGTGGCCCAGCACTTCTACGAGGTTCCTGAAGAAGGACGAGCCAGGCCAGGACCCTCGCTATCCGAAGGGATTCGCCTACTGGATCTAGTTTCCACCCTGGACAAAACGGCCTTTCTAAAGGCCACCAAATTTTCAAGTCGTTTGTGCACTCATGCAGTAGCTACGTTACTATTATAATGCAGCACCTCATGTGTTAATAATTACAACGCCAAGTAGATAGCGGCTCAAAGTAATGTATTTTGACCGTAAATTTCATTAATTTTTCGGTCAACATAGTTTATTTTAAATGCGCTTAAGGTTTGAGTAAAGAAAATTACAAGTCTTTCATCAACTTAACTATCCTTGTTTCCTATACGGTACGTTGGTGTTGTACCTTAGGGTATTTTCCATTCGCTCTTGATTCCACTGAAGCCAGGAGACATGGACCCTTCAGAGACTACTGCAGCTGTGCAAGCAATCCTGCCAAAGAAGTCCATCTTCGATCCGGCAGACGAGGCTCCCACATCGAGCGCCCCGAAGTACATCGCACGTCCGCTGAACTTTGGTCCCGACCTCTCGGAGTCGTCAGATGAAGAGACCAGGGACTACATCAGAAGGACTGACCCCAAGCTTTCGACGGGAAGTTCGACCTCCGGTACACCGAAAATACGGTTGGCGCCCAGGGTGAAGAACGCTCCACGGTGTACCTACGAGTTGAAGAGAGGAGCGAAGAAGGGCGAGGCGTGTGGCAAGTACTGCAGGCTGGGCGAGGATTTGTGCTCCACACACAACCGAGCGGCAAGACCCAAAGCAAGTTTCGACTTGGAACCATTCGCTGAGGGTACAAAATTTGAAAGACTGAAGGTGTCGAAGAAGTATAAACTTCTGCAACAGACCAAAGAACATAGAATGGTCATCTTTCTAGATGAACATAAAATTATAAAGGTAAGACTGCCTAAATTCATGATGCCAATACCCAAGACTGGGTCATATTTAATGTTTAAAAAGAATGTACCGAAGACAGAGGGACGAAAAGCAACGCCGATGTGGGAGTCCGACTAAGCTGGAGGAGCTGGTCCTAAACGGCCTTTCTCAAGGCCACCATTTCATTCACTCGTTTTGCAGCTATAAGTGCAGCCTCTTTTAGACTGACTAACAAAGTACATTATGATATTAAATTAAAAGATTTAACGAGCTCCCAAACAAACTAACATTTATAACTTCTTTTTAAGGAACTTATAAAATAACTTTCTGTGTTCTGTTTCCCAATGATTTTTTTATTAAGAAATATTTGCCCAAACCAAATATTAGTTGTTTGATTAGGTCAGCAAAATGAAATGATGAATCAGCATAGCTTATGCGATTTAAGAAGCTACCAGTGTATTCTGTACGGTACGTTGGGTCGCACTTAAGCGTACCATTCAAATGAAAATGCATGAGCTGAACATGGCCTACGAGATCGTCCACCACCAGACGGCGAGGAGCCACCACATCGCAGAATGGCCATGGAACCAGCGGGCCAACCTGCAAAGAGAAGTCCGGGACCGATCAGACATCGCTCTGGTGGCCAAGGACCTGGACAGCATCGCGGCCGACCCCCGCGGGAAGACAGTCCGGCTCCGGCTGTTGGAACCTGGGGTGTGGGTCCCGCCAACTCCTCTGGAGGATGACATGCCTCTAAAGTCCGCGGTGCTGAAAGACCTTCGGCGCCTACTTAAGATCGGCGGACGGGTCATCGTCATTATCAAATGCCCGTAAGGGCACAGTCTGCGGACCGACGGCACCACCTCACACAACATCTGAGGGCGGACACAAACGGCCTTTTTCAAGGCCACCATTACACTCAATCGTTTAAAGACTTTGCTGAGCTAACTTATATTGTATTTTTATTTAATTTTATATTTGTCGTTTCGACACTATAACCACCATTTCTCGTTTTGACACTAACAGTGCAGCCTCTTTTAGTCTTTTACCAACAAAGTATATTATGATATTAAATTAAAAGATTTAACGAGCCCAAAACAAACTAACATGACTTCTTTTTTAAGTTTCTGTGTTCTGTTTCCCAATGAATTGTTTTATTGAGAAATATTTCCTCAAACCAACATTCACTCGTTTTGACACTATCAGTGCCACCTCTTTTAGTCTTCGACCAACAAAAAACATTATTATATTGAATTAAAAGATTTAACGAACTCAAAACAAACTAACATTAATAACCACTTTTTTAAGTTTCTGTGTTCTGTTTCCTAATGTATGGTTCTATTGAGAGATATTTGCTCACACCAAACATTAGTTATTTGAGTAGGTCAGCAAAATAAAATGGTATGCGATTTAAGAAGCTACCAGAATATTCTGTACGGTACGTTGGGTCGCACTTAAGCGCATGTTGTGGTCCATTTTCATTCTCATCCTACTCACCATGGCACCACTTGACATGCCTCCCACCTGGAAGCGACTGCAAGACACGATGGAAGATGTGCTATATGAAGAGTTTGGTGTGGTCGTTGAGGAAGTAATTGCTATGCCAGACGACGATCCTCATGTTGACATGGAAGTTTTCAGCAACTTCGATGAAGCTGAAACATCATCTTTCGCATCGGACATTGATGAAATCAGTGATTTGACCGTTGCTTACCATGTCACAGAGTCCGAGGCCGACAGCATTGAAAATTTCCTTCCGATCGAAGATGGCGAGGGAGACACGACCCCTGTTCTACCTGATGCTCCTGATGCCAGACGGAGACTATTTGACGGTTGCAGCGATGAGGAGGATGATGATGGTGTCGCATACTTAAGCGATAGTTAGACTTTTAGTCTACTTCAAAACGGCCTTTCTAAAGGCCACCATTACACTCAATCGTTTAAAGACTTTGCAGAGCTAACTTATTTTGTATTTTTATTTAATTTTATCACCAAACATTAGTTATTTGAGTAGGTCAGCAAAATAAATTGGTATGCGATTTAAGAAGCTACCAGAATATTCTGTACGGTACGTTGGGTCGCACTTAAGCGCATGTTGTGGTCCATTTTCATTCTCATTCTACTCACCATGGCACCACTTGACATGCCTCCCACCTGGAAGCGACTGCAAGACACGATGGAAGATGTGCTACATGAAGAGTTTGGTGTGGTCGTTGAGGAAGTAATTGCTATGCCAGACGACGATCCTCATGTTGACATGGAAGTTTTCAGCAACTTCGATGAAGCTGAAACATCATCTTTCGCATCGGACATTGATGAATTCATTGATTTGACCGTTGCTTACCATGTCACAGAGTCCGAAGCCGACAGCATTGAATATTTCCTTCCGATCGAAGATGGTGAGGGAGACACGACCCCTGTTCTACCTGATGCTCCTGATGCCAGACGGAGACTATTTGACGGTTGCAGCGATGAGGAGGATGATGATGGTGTCGCATACTTAAGCGATAGTTAGACTTTTAGTCTACTTCAAAACGGCCTTTCTAAAGGCCACCATTACACTCAATCGTTTAAAGACTTTGCAGAGCTAACTTATTTTGTATTTTTATTTAATTTTATATTTGCTACAAGCTGCTGCTACAAACGAGTGAAAAATTGGTAGCCGTGAAAACGGCTGTTTTGTATAGGTTTTACACAGTAAACCCTTATGGAGCGTAACTACTCTGCGTTGGCATCTTCATCGGACAAATAATCTGCTCCCACTAATCTTTCCAACGCAGCGATCACTTCTCTTGATGTTATACTAGTTCTGCTTGTTACAGAATGAACTTGTACGGGTTGATTTTCACCGGTGACTTGCCTCCCCGTAGGCAATATTTGAAAAGGTGGTGTAGTAGAGGATATTTCAGGGACCTGTACAGGCTGCTCCATTACGATGTTGTCGCTAGAAAGGTTCGTGCAATAATGATTTTAAAATACATTCATGTTCACAGGTTAATTTGATGAGCCAATGAGATTAAAGGTGCTGATGTCAGCAAAAAATGAACCAATAGGAATTTAGTGCTGAGGTAAGCATTTGATATATAAGTAGAAAATTCAAGCATTGGTTCTCATTCCTACTTCTGGAACTGCATACAGCGCATGGAACAGCAATTCAACTACGATGTATTACTGCCATCGTTGTAATGAAGATTTCTCTAACGAAGATTTGTATGTATTGCATTGTGAAATTTATCATAATGCTACGGAAAATACACCACCCGACTGTGAAGACCATCCGGATTTTGTGCGCTTCCTTGCCGAAAATTCTACGGAGCAGAACAGGCCAAGTGTCATCGCATATGCACCCCCAAGAGAAGATGTGGTGGATCCTATTGATGAATCGTCTCAACCTTCGACTACAGGAACACCGAGTGAAGCTGCACCCCCAAGGGAAGATGTGATGGATTCTGCTGATGACTCGTCTCAACCTTCGACTACAGGAACTCCGAGTCAAGATTCTACGTTGGGAGTTGAAGTTTTAGTGGAAGCATTTGAGAGAGCTGTTGTCCGACATTATAGAATAAACAATACCAATTCGCTTGAACTACAACATTTCCTGACTCTTGTAAAAGATGTCATTGTTGAAAAACTAAATTATGAACTCCACCGATTGAATTTCATAAAATTTGGATTGCTATTGGATACAACTTTTAATAACGTTGAAGGAGAACTGTCCAACAGAGGGTTTCTCTCTAGAAACCGCAGTATCATGGTGACCTCAAATATTGATGAAATTATTGAGGAATGTTTGCAGGAACTGTTACTCAAAATAACGGAACATGAAGCTCGAGGATCTGGATGGTCCTTGCTCAACATTAACAGTCTGGATTTACGCGTTCATAAACGTGGATACGGAGATCGTGGCAGCAGTTATATTCCACTGCCAGCAAAGATAAAAAATACTTTGTCATGCATCAATGTTCAAAACAATGACAATGAATGCTTCAGATATTCTATGTTAGCAAAACATCTAGTGAATGAAGGTGCCAAACATCCGGAACGACCAAATAGAAGGTATCAAGAACTAATCTGTAGGTATAATTTTAATGGGCTAAGCTACCCAGTGTCATTGGCCGAGATAGCACGTTTTGAAAAACGCAATCCAGGTGTATCTATTAATGTTTTTGGACTCGACAGTAGAAACAATGTCTACCCTTTGAAAGTAGTGACTCGGGAACTTGCAGATCATACAGATTTATTGCTACTAACAGATGGTGATGTTTCACATTATGTGTATATAAAAGATTTTAATAAACTGATTCACAAACAACTTACCAAAAGGAACAGTCAAATAACAGTTTGTAAAAGATGTTTCTGTTTTAAAAATATCCCTTTTATTAGAGGAGGTCATCGTTGGCTGACGGAACACTCTAAGCTTTGTGGAGATCATGCGGCAGTAAAGGTTATCCTGCCTACCACGAGAAATTCCGTTCTGAAGTTTAAGAACATACATCACCAATATCGAATACCAATAGTCATATACGCAGATTTTGAATCTTCGTTGATACCAGTAGAAAATATAGATCCTGATGCACCCGACAGTGGAAAATATCAAAGACATGAACCAAACAGCTATTGTCTTTTGGTAAAATCGACACTTTCCGAAGAACATCTCCAGCACTATGGTATTCCAACATCGCCAAAACTTTACCGGGGAGAGGAAGCTGCAAAACGATTTGTTGACGATCTGTACATTATTGCTGAAAAGGTATCCACCCTCTATAGCCACATCGTTCCAATGGAAACCCTGAACCCACTTCAAGAACTGTGTCATTTAATGGAGAACAATTGTTACTTGTGCAAAAAGGAGTTTACTGAAGATAACATCAAGGTTCATGACCATGATCATTTGACAGGCGCTTATAGAGGAGCTGCCTGCAACGCCTGCAACATCAATTTCAAACTCCCAAATTTTGTACCTGTTGTATTACACAACCTAAGTGGATACGACGCTCACTTTATTATCCCTGAGCTCGGTCGAGACCAAGGTCAAATAGATGTATTGGCACAAACTACAGAAAAATTTATCAGCTTTTCGAAGAAAGTAAAAAATATAAAATTAAGGTTCATAGATTCATTAAGATTTATGCCTTTCAGTTTGATGACACTTTCAAAGAATTTGGAAAGAGGAGACTTGATAGAAACGAGGAAACTTGTTTCAGAAGATAAGTTGGAACTTGTATTAAGGAAAGGAGTATTTCCCTACGACTACATAGACTCCATTGCCCGATTTGACGAGACTGAACTACCTCCACCAGAAATGTTTTATAGTAAACTCAATGAATCACCAGTAGATCCGGAGGATTATGATCATGCTGTTAAGGTATGGACAGAACTTAACATGTCTACGCTCGGAGATTACAGTGATTTTTATGTGAAACTTGATGTAACTCTCCTTTGTGATGTAATGGAGGAGTTTAGAAATTCCTGTTTGAAAGCTTATGGACTCGACTGTTTTTATTATTTCACCTCTCCGGGATTAGCATGGCAGGCAATGATGAAAGAAACTAAATGTGAACTCCAACTTTTGACGGACATTGACATGGTTCTCATGATTGAAGATGGTGTTCGAGGAGGGCTAACACAATCAGTTACACGTTATGTCAAAGCTAATAACAAACATCTTCCAAATTATAATCCAAGAGAAGATTCAGTATATCTAGGCTACTTTGACGCCAATAACCTATATGGTTATGCCATGTCTATGCCATTGCCTTACGGTGGTTTTTGCTGGGTAGAACCTACTGTATTAGGAGACATCGTAAACATCCCAAAGTTCAATGATATTGGATACATTTTGGACTTTGACTTCGAGTACCCACAAAATCTTCACGACCATCATTATGATCTTCCTCTCCTACCAAGGACCGAGATTCCTCCAGGAGGCAAACATCCCAAGTTGATGACAACGCTTGAAAATAAAACTAACTACATAGCACATTACTGGATTGTGCAACAAGCGATTGAACTGGGCATAAAAATTGTTAGAATTAATCGGGTACTTCAATTTACACAAAAGACTTGGTTGAAACAATATATTGATTCTAATACTGCAAGAAGAGCTGCTGCAACATCAAATTTCCATAAAGAATTTTATAAACTGATGAATAACGCAGTTTATGGAAAATGTCTCGAAAACAAAAGGAATCACATGAATCTTAAACTGGTCTCTGACAAAAAGAAAATGTTAAAATTAGTTCAAAAGCCTAACTTCAAAACTTCTATTGTAATTAATGAAAATCTTGTAGCAGTCTGCATGGACAAAACCAATGTTGTCATGGATCGACCTCTTTATGTAGGAATGTGTATACTCGACATTTCAAAGACCCATATGTATGACTTCCATTACAACAAGATGGTTTCCTATTACGGACGGGATAAAATTGGAATATGCTACATGGACACTGATGGGATCGTCTACTGGATCAAGACACTCGACATGTATGAAGACCTCAGAGTGTTTCCTCACAGGAATTCCTTTGACTTCTCAGACTACCCCATTGACCATCCAACCTATGACAACTGCGTGAACAAAAAGGTGATAGGAAAGTTTAAAGATGAAACTTCTGGTGTGCCCCTAGAAGAAATTGTAGCACTTATGTCAAAGATGTATGCCCTAAGGATGTTTACAGGCAGAACAGAAAATGACACGGCGGATGAAAACGAAGCCGGAATCATTAAAAAGGCAAAAGGAATTAAAAAAAATTATATAATGAAGAACATGAGATTCGAACATTACTATAATTGTTTATTTAGAGGAGCTGAGTACAATGCAACTTTCAACACCATCCGGAGTTTTAAGCATAATTTGTACAGTATGACAGTAAAAAAGAAGTCATTGTCAGCCAGAGACGACAAGCGTGTGATCCTTCAAAATAAGATCCACACACTCCCTTATGGGCACTATTCATTAACAGAAATGGATTGAATAAGACATTCAAAAAAGAAACGGACATCCACAAAATCTGTATTGTACTGTAAAGAATAACTGTAAAACTGTAAAGTTTTTTAAAACTTAAATTGAATGACCTTGAACTCATGTTTTTATATCAATTTGACTTAAAACTGTAAAGTTTTTTAAAACTTGAATTGGATGACCTTGAACTCATCTTTTTTATATCAATTTGACTTTTGAAATTCATACAAGTATAATTGAATAAATTACAATTATCGTTCAGTTGTATAATGGACGAAGAATGAAGCAGACCAATGGAAGAGAGAAAAATTATAGTTGAAGAACTTCACAAACCAGTTCGAAGAAATTTTCCCAGAAGATCAACGGTCGTGAAGGGTATTAATGACTTATATCAAGCTGACCTTGTAGAAATGAAACCATACAGTAGAATAAACAAAGGTTTCAAATACATTTTAACAGTTATTGACTGTTTTACAAAGGTTGCCAGTGCTATTCCCCTTAAAAATAAAAATGGGCCTTCGGTTACTGAAGCTATGAGAAAGGTACTGCAAGCAATAGGAAAACGTATAAAGCATCTACAGACAGACGACGGCAAAGAATTTTTTAACAAAGATTTTTCTGATCTGATGAAGAAAAATAAAATAAATCACTATTCTACTTTTAGTGAAAAGAAAGCCTCCATTGTAGAACGTTTCAATCGCACATTGAAAACATTGATGTACAAGAAATTTTCAGAAAGAGGAAGTTATGTGTGGTTTGATATTCTTCCAACTCTAATCAAAGATTACAACAATACAAAACATCGTACTATAGGTATGAAACCAAATCAGGTGAACAAAAAAAATGAATCTTTAGTTTTGAAACGCATAAAGGAAAATACTACGCCGCGGTTAGATAAGAAGCCTCCTCTTAAATTTTCCATTGGAGACCATGTGAGAATAAGTAAATATAAACAGATATTCACCAAAGGATACCTACCCAATTGGACAAATGAAGTTTTCACAGTGCATCGAGTGCAACCAACCTTTCCAGAAACATACATTTTAAAGGATAGTAAAGGAGAAATACTGCAGGGGGGATTTTATGGCCACGAATTGTTAAAATCTAAAACTGGTAGTGTTTATTTGGTTGAGAAGATTTTAAGGAAAAGAGGTAATAAGCTTTTAGTGAGATGGTTGGGATTTGATAAGACCGAAGATACTTGGATAGATCAAAAGGACTTACTTTGAAATGGAAAAACCAGTAAGGTCGCAGCATTCGGATAGACTGCTCAAGTATAACTAACATCATGGAAGTAATCTGTCAAAAGGATAGACTTGACGTCAATGACATTGATTGTTTAACACCGGATATCTTTGATAAGGAAGTAAGTAAGCATGGCACTTTATTGCCCAACACAATGAGATGTATTATTAGTGGACCTTCAAACTGTGGGAAAACCAACGTTGTTTTCAATTTAATAACAAAGCCAAACGGTTTAAGTTTTAACAATGTATATATTTTTTCCAAGTCTCTCAATCAACCAAAATATCTGTTATTGGAAAAGATTATGAATGATGTGCCCGATGTCTCATTGTATAAATTTGATGCAAGTAGTGAGATCATAGAGCCCAACAATGCCGAGCCGTATTCAATTTTTATTTTTGACGATGTTTCTTCTGAAAATCATGACCGAATAAGAACATACTTTTCTATGGGAAGGCATAATCATATCGACTCTATTTACATTGGTCAGACATACAGTAAAATCCCAAAACAGTTAATTAGGGACAATGTTAACTTCTTAATAGTTTTCAAACAGGATGAAAAAAATCTCAAACACATATACAACGACCACGTTGGTGCTGATATGACATTTGAAAAGTTTAGAGAATTGTGTGGGAGAGCATGGAAAGAAAAGTTTGGATTTTTAGTTGTGGATAAAGAGAGGGCTATGAATAACGGTCGTTATAGATTAGGTTTCGATAAATTTGTCTTATTACATTAACATCTAAATGTATAATCTTCAGTATTTATTGTGACGTTGTAGAGAACACTCGAAACTAATAATGCCAAATCAGGAGGAGTTGCTTAGTGAAATAAAAGTTCTCAGTGACTCTATACGGAAGAAACACCTGTTACTAAAAGAAGGATTAGTGGCTAGAAATAAATATTTAGAGGAAACATTCAAACCCATTGTAGATCCTCTGAATAAAATAAATGAAAAAATTAACAAATCTAAGTTTACGGATCAAGAAGAAATAGAAACAGAAAAACCAGTAATTAAAGCAAACTCATCTTCAGAAACCGACAACTCAGAGATCGATTCGGAATTATTTAGTAGGTCAACGCATTCATTGGAAAAAGAGGATGAAGATGAAGATGAAGCAAGCAGTAAATCAGATGTAGAAACTCAAGATGTAGGCAGTTTACAAGAAGCAGATTCCCCTACAAATATCAGCATTTTAAGTAAAGAAATTGGGAACAAAGGACCTCTTTCACGAAAATATATTTTAAAAATGCTACATGGGGCAAGGAAACCGTCAAGATACCATGTATATGGAGCTCGCATGGATAGAGATGGTCTTCGAATGGGAGATAGTGTGATAGAGGTGGATGACAAAGATAATATTAAAGTAAAAGATCAAACTTTTAAAGGCACCGCTGGACTGTTTGAGTTAATCTTTAAGTCGTCTCCCCATAAATATTCCAAGAGGGATTTAAATAATTTTAAAAATATATGTTTGTTAACTAATTCCCATAGAAAAGGTTATTCTTCAAATGCACCTATTCATAGAAATAAATCAGATATGTACAAGGATGTAATTGCAAAGCTATTTTCTAATATTAGAGGAAAACCTTCGAAAGCCAAAGGTAAAGGGATGTCTATGAAATCTGCCTATGATACAAACATCATATATTATAATAATGTGAATAAGCTCGTTGACAGAATGCGGTTATTATATGAATCTATTCAGGCTGGACATAACGGGCTGGATAACGAAATGATTGCCTTAACTGAAGAATTAAAAAGTAGAGGATACATAGCTTAAGGGTTCAGTCTAAACATGAGTGTTGACAAGTTCGGTCGTCATGAAAGCTCTTTGGCCCGAGAGGTTTGGAGGGGTCCACCTGGTGAAGGTTTTCAATTGACTAGAGATGGAAACTATGATCTAAGAGGGAAACGTTTGTGCAACATTGCGAATCCCATTTCTAAGGATGAAGCAGTAAATCTTGGGGTTATTCATACATTAACGTTAAATTGCAAGAATGGTGAAGAAATGTTTGATGCCAAATATAAAAAAATTATAAATGTGGCGAATGCGGAAAATGATACTGATGTTGTAAATAGAATATTTGTTTTGGAAGAGATATACAAACTAAAGAAAGATATTTATGAAAAAATAGATAAATTACAGTCTGGGAGGAATCCTTTCGCCTTTTCACGCGGAGGCAGCAGTGAAACCCCTACAAACAGTGTGAATTCAATATATAATACGAAGAGCGTTCTAGAAAAACCATTACCATTGCTGACCACTAAGGAACTAACACGTTAAAACTATCATGCATAGGAGGAAGCCATTTAGTAGTGATCCGTCACTCATGAGAAGAGGAGGTGGACTCACTAGTTCAGCAGTAGGTCTTTTCAAGAAAGCGTTTGCGACTTTACCTTCAGGTGCACTAATAAATACAGCTATCGACGCACTTCCAATAGAGCTACATTTACCTGGAGGTTATCAATACTGTGGTCCGGGTACGAAATTACGGAAGCGTTTAGCCCGTGGAGATCCTGGAATAAACAAATTGGACGAAGCCTGCAAAGCGCATGACATTGCATATTCAAATTACTCAGATTCGGAAAGAAGATCAATCGCTGATAGAGCTCTTGCTGAGAAAGCTTGGCAGAGAGTAAAATCTAGTGACGCAAGTGTTGGGGAACGAGCAGCTGCATTAGCAGTGACAGCAGCTATGAAAGCCAAAACAGCAGTTGGAGGAGGGTCGAGGAGGAGGAAAAGAAAGACAACACGAAGGAAAAATACATCCGGTGGAGGCACAAGGAAGAGAAGTAGCACTACTAAGAAAATAAATCGTAAAAGGAAAAGGTGTTCAACATGTTCTAAAAAAAAGTCAAACGGAAAAGGATTATACCTAAGACCATACCGTGCATATTAAATAACAACAAATTAATTTTGCCAAATAAAGCCTTGAACAACGAGGAGCTTGAACGCTATGCATCATGTTTGAAAATACCTTTTTTCAGAGGTGTGTTTATGCGGAACGGGTTGCCGAGAAAAATCTGGAAAAATGAAGCCGCAATCGTAAATCTTGATGATATTCATGGTGCTGGTACCCATTGGGTTTGTTACAAGAAATTATCCGATTCTGTGTTTTATTTTGACAGTTTTGGGAACCTTCCACCTCCAAAAGAATTGTACGAATATTTCGGTTCAGTGCCTAAAGTGTATTTTAATTACGATAGAAGACAAAAAGAAGAAACATCAGTATGCGGACATTTATGTTTGGACTTTTTAGCCACAAGCGTCAGTCAACTATAAGATGTCTTCCTGTACTGTAACAGTTACAGGCACATCGTCAACTTTGAGGAGTTCACTATTTCCACCATTACACCTAAGAGAAGATAAACAGTGGGAGATTGCACTTTTGGATTTTACAACTTATAACTCAATTCCAAACATAATAGAAGGTGTCAACAACAAATTACACTATACAAAAAATAAAACGGCTAAGGATCTCACTGAGCTACCTGAGTTTGTTGCGATTGAAACTGGTGCTTATGAAATAGCTGACATAAACAGAGAGCTCCAAAATAAGTTGGGAAAGGATGCAATTGAACTAAGGGCTAATAACAACAATTTAAAGTGTGAAATAAAATGTAAATTTTATTTGGATCTAACTCAACCGGCATCGATTGGCCCTTTACTTGGTTTTCCATCCCAAGACACAATCCTTGAACCAAATATGTTTCACACGAGTCCAAAAACTGTAAACATTATCAAGGTTAATACTATTAATATTACATGTAATATTGTTCAAGGGGCCTACAAAGATGGTTCAAACCAACATATTTTACATTCATTCTATCCAACCGTTCCGCCGGGATTTAAGATTGTTGAAAAGCCTCATAATCTGATATATCTTCCATTAAACACCACTCACATTTCAGACATCGTATTGAACGTACTAGATCAAGACGGTGACGCTGTGGATTTTAGAGGAGAAGTTATTACATTGCGCTTACACATTAGACAAGCACCATAAAAGAACGATGGGACTTGAATTTGGATATAGCACCAAACAACATTCGAACAGTTTCAGTATATCTCCTAACGCGGAGAGGTTAACCAGAGAGAACACTAAATTCTTAGAAGGACTCGGTTTTAAAGTTAATGAAAATGGACATACTGGATATAAAACATGGACCGGTTTTCGACGAAACACTATGGGAGAAAGAGTTTCACACACACAACCCCTACGCTTCATCGAAATTAGGAAATAATGATGAGATACGAATTCCAATACAACATCAAGATGCTTATACCTTACCATCTGAAAGTTATATTTATATTGAAGGAAGGGTTTTGGCAAAAAATGGATCTACGCCATCTAAAGTGCCATTTATTAACAATGCAATGGCCTTTTTGTTTGAAGAAATTCGGTATGAAATATCAGGCATTGTAGTGGATTCGACTAAAAAAGTCGGTGTGAGCAGTACGCTTAAAGGTTTGGTATCCTTATCACCTAATGAAATAAACGCATTAAAAACAGCCGGGTGGATATTACCTAGTGCAACCAAAGTAAAACCTAATGCAAGTGGCTATTTTGACTTTTGCATTCCGTTGCGGCTTTTACTAGGATTCGCTGAGGACTACAGAAGAATAATCATTAATGTCAAACAAGAATTGGTCTTACTGAGATCGTCTTATGATACAGATGTTATAGAAGCCGATAGTGAAACAACACCTGACAAACTTGAATGGAAATTGAATTTGGATAAAATAGTTTGGAGGGTACCTCATGTACGGTTGGCCGATGAAAGGCGAGTAAGCCTATTGCGGATGTTGGAATCTGATAGGGATATTGTGGTTCCATTTAGAAGCTGGGAAATGCATGAATGGCCAGTCTTGCCAACAACTCAGCGTCAAACGTGGGCTGTGAAAACATCTAGTAACCTAGAAAAACCAAGATATATTATTTTCGCTCTACAAACAAATAAAAGATCTAACATAACGGCTAACGCAAGCAAATTTGACCACTGTCAACTTACAAACATTAAACTGTTTTTAAATTCACAGTTCTTTCCATATGACAGCCTCAATGTTATGTTTTCTAAGGACAGATTTGGGATTCTATATGATATGTATGCAAGATTTCAGTCATCTTACTATGGAAGGACAAACTCACCTCTCCTCCAACCTGATTCATTCAAGAATATTGCACCTATAGCAGTCATAGATTGTTCGAAACAAAACGAATCAATAAAGTCGTCAACAGTAGACATTCGCATCGAATTTGAGTTGGAAGAAAATATTCCTGACCAAACTACAGCTTATTGTTTGATACTACATGATACAATTGTAACATACACACCACTAACAGGCGTGGTTAGAAGAATAATTTAGATTTTTTTATGACAGCATGCAGCTCTTACACATATTTACCCCCACCACAGATTATAAAAGAGAGATTGCTCGGTGAGAAAACATTAGTATTCATCCTGACACCAGCAAGTCAACATTGATGGTTAACATGGACAGTGTACTATCTACTATTCCTGACGATGAATCAACGTCAGGATATAAAGCACTCGAGACCACGCCACCAGCTATGACATCTGCGTCTGAAATATCGGCACATGATTTACCAGCATCCTCACAAACTAGCGAGAACTCTACTAAAACAACTGAAGATGTTTCTTTTGAAACTGACAAAAACTCACTAGAATCTCCATCTTCGTCAACAATAGTTCAAGACTTACCTACTAATCCATCAGAACATATTCCATTACCGGTTGACAAAGTACCGATTACTAACACAAAGCCAGCAAAAAACGAAGAACAACCAACTGAAAACTCCAAAACATCTACCGAGAAGATTAAGAAAGAACTGTCTGATTTTTTATCATTGGAAGGAAACGATCAGAGAAAAAGGAAACGATGTGACAATGAAGATGATGATGAAGAAAATATGGAAGTGTTGATGGATGTGTTTTTACGCTTAATGTACCCGTTGAATCAAAACATGGATAAATCTGTCACCGTTGGGGTTTTCAAATCGTTAAACTTCAATCCTGCAGTACTTATTAATCACTGCGGAAAAGCCTCGTTGCTTCTCACGTTGGATATATGGGATAAATTTACTAAATACGTATCTATCATTGAAGCCTATTTATTCAACAACTTGACAGGAAGAAAAACTGCAATTGGATTCGAAGATTCTAATTTGGAAATCGATAATATAAGACTTCGAGGTACCCAATTTGTGAGGTTTAGAGATCTTTCCAAACACAACAAGAAGATCCTCATGACTTTGGAAGAATTTCAAACTCTGTCAAACCTAACACCTGTAATAATCCGGTACATCCAGCAACTTACTACATATTCCCCTCTCATATTTGATTATCTGAACACTTCGGTGAACAAAAATCCAGCTGTGCCACTGCTATATGGACCGATAGACCAGTCTATATACAACAGATTACCTCAAGAGGTGTCGTTCTACAGGAAAACTGTATTCTTCTTTAATAATCGTCGAAGTGAAGAAACCACAGTGAAAGTTTCTCCAACAAAGAACCAGCAGGAGAACATTGTAAATCAAGAAAAGTCGTAAAAATGATTTAAGTGATTGTGTCGTAAAGTGCTCTCATTAGTAGCACTTATACTTTTTTAAAAACAAAATGACGTGACCTTGAAACTGTTCAGGTTTGCACATATTTGTAGCATGATTTGAGTGATTGTGTTGTAAAGTGCCCTCATTAGTAGCACTTATACTTTTTTAAAAACAAAATGACGTGACCTTGAAACAGTTCAGGTTTGCACATATTTGTAGCACTTACACTTTTTTTAAAACAAAATTATATGACCTTGAAAAAGCTCAGTTTTGCAAAGGTGCTATTGTAGGTATTACTTATACTTTTTTAAAAACAAAATTACGTGACCTTGAAACAGCTCCAGTTTACACATGTTATTGTTCTTTTCACCAACTATATATTAAACAAATGTTGCTACATGGATGCAGTTGATTGTAAGATTCACATTGAAGAACACTCGCAAAATGAATAATTATTGCTGCAGCGAAAAATGTTTTATATGTCCAAATTTACAAGTTGACGGAATAGCATGTAGAATATGTGAGTGCTTCAGTTACTGTAGATGCAATTGCAAATCATTTACAATCTCACCCCCAACTTTGCAGATGATAAAAATCTACAAGACTCAACACTACTTCACCTGTTGTATGGACATGTGTTACAAGTTTAATGTACATGATTTTACCCGCTCATGTTCAATGTGCTACCCTAAAGCATTCTGTGAATGTGTATTAAGGTTTTGTAAAAACAGGAAAGATTGGGAATCTTAAAAACACCCCTCCCCCACCACCAGCACATACAAACTGAAACTAAGAATTGACATGATCATAAAAGTCAAGCAACCTAATATTTTCTCTCAGTAATCTTTAGTTACTCACGAACAATGGACCGAACAGTTCGTTTTGTTGATAATGTTTCCATGTCTAAGAAGTGTGTGGTGGAATTCCAAGCTTTCAGAAACAACGATGACAGATTTATCATAAAAGAACTAGCATTTTTTGACATAAATACAAATGTCGTTAACTACTTTCTTTTTAAACCACCGTTTTCTTTTAAGAAACTAAACCGAAAAAGTGCTAGAACAAATTCGTGGCTAACGAAATACCTTCATCACATCACATGGAACGAAGGATTTACACAATACAAAGAGCTGGATAACATAATGTATCATTATTGTCAACAGTATGACGAAATTTTTACTGCTGGTGAAGAAAAATCTAATTGGATCAGAATGTACACTACGTCTGATATAACAAACGTTAGTTTGGATAAAACTTATGCTACGGACTTAAATGGTCTTTGTATCGGTGTGAAAAATCCTCAACACAAAATCTCCAACTGCGCATTGTCGCGAGCATACAGGATTGGTCGACTTATATCAAGTGGAGGGGGAAATCCTTATATACCGGTGTAGATCCATCCTACTATCATTCTAACACAGGATCTCATCCAGTAAACATCATCTCCACTATGGCTTCAAGTTCTCCATTGCAAGCTCTTGCGGACAGATTCAACCAACATTCTAAATCTGACCTTCTAACAACAAAGAAATGCAGCGAACTTCAAGAGAAGAAGCATTATGCAGTACATTCAATGAAAAAAATGGACACATCGGTTGGTGAAGCTGTCGTCGCTGTTCTTGGAGATTCGCCCTACAAGGAAGGAGACAAACCCAAGTTCCAAGTATACCTTCCGAGACGATTTGTCAATGTGCTCATGAACGAAGACCTGGACTCTATCAAACCCGGAATTTTTTATATAGTTTCCCATGGACCGTCTGGGAACAACTCTACAGAAATTACGATCCATTTGAACACACCTTTGTAAAATGATCTAAGTTCATAGCTTTGTAAATATTCTTTCATTCTTTATTATTTAGCATTGTTAGTTCTCATATTATGTATGTCTTACGTTTTACTGTTATTTGTAAATAAATCTTTTTTAAAAACTCCAACCAATGACCTTGACATAGTTTCTTCAAGACATTATAGCTCCCCCTCCCACTTAAATTTATTCATCATAAGTAATCAGCCCATCACCGCAACCTTACAAAAAATATACACGTCTTCTGTACGGTACGTAGGATATACACGTCTTCTGTACGGTACGTAGGTAGGGGACGTTATAGATTGTATATGTAGTACTGACTACAAGCTTCATTCATATACTCCGCTATCCTACAACCACATCAACATGAAGTTTCATCTAGTTCTGTTGGACGAAGTGGATTTGGGAATGTTTCATGAAACACTGTTTCGTCTGATGAGTGGTGATCCACCTCTCCGTTTAAACATTACAATTGAGTTTGACGATATAACGGTTGAAGAACCAAATTCATCACAATCACCGCCAGGATCTCCGATAGCATCATCTTCACCATATGTTTCGAGTGATCAGCTACCTGTGAAGACAGAGCAAGAGTCCTCGAAGTCCGGGGATGATGTATCTCCGTGATGTTATGTTAAACTGGAAAAACATTAAATGATTTCTAACTACTAAAGTGTCTAATACTTAAAAATGTTTTTTAAAACTTCTTTTGAATGACCTTGAACATGTTTGAACTTGTTTTATTTTATAACTCTTTCCCACCGTATTCTGTGCAGTACGTAGGTAGGGTACGTTAATGGTTCATGGTATTTTACTAGCTAAATCCACTCAACCTCTACAACAACATACTCCACAGAAACATGAAGTTCCAACTTGACGCCTCTGAATTCGACATTATGGATGCAGTAATATGCTATCAACAACTTTATCGTCTGTTAAGTGGTGATGATCCGCAAGATTTATATATAACACTCGAATTTGTCAATGAAACTTTAGGTCAGTCCGATTCCACCCATCCTTCACAAAAAATTCAACTGGTTCTGTCAAACTTGGCTGATTTGGAAAGCTTCCATGGATTACTGTTTCGTCTCGTGAGTCGTGATCCTCCGCTGCATTTGAAGATAACAGCCGAGAGTGAATATGGAGTTTCTAACGAGTCCAATTAATTTCAACATTTTGTTCAATATTTGTAAGTTATAATTAAAAATATTTTTTAAAACTTCGTTTGAGTGACCTTGAACATGTTTGGACATGTTTGAAGTCGCCGTCAAATTTAGCTAGACGGGGTCAACGCTAAACATTGGTTTTCATTCAGAATAACGTGGCATTGGCGTCCGATTACGAATCAGTGACGTCACACCACCACGTCACACCCGTGACGTCACACACTCCACCTCGTCACCGTATGACGTCACACATACGTCATCACACGTCACTAATACGTAACCACTGATTAAAAACCGCTGAATTTGCGTTTGTCCTGAAACTCCCAAAATGCCTCTACTGAGAGCCTTGGCCATCTCATTCAAAAGAGCTTTCATTTTCTTAAGCAACAGGTCTTCCTTCTTGTTGGCATCGTTCTGTTTCTGCTAACAAGAAGCATTTGCAGCTCAAATACCAAACGAAGAGGGCTCTTCCTGAGAGGAATCCCTTCAATCTTGCTTGTGGTGTTTTTGGTTCGGCCACCTCCAACGCCAGATCGACCTCCGATATCTTCTCTCCGGATCCGGTGTGAATTGATGACAAGCCGGCGTCACCAGCGGCCTTAAACGACACCGGTGAAGGAGAGCATTTAAGTCCTCGCATTGTTGAGCTGCACCTACTAAAGGCTTCCTAATTCTCCCTTTCAACATCCGCGACTGGGGTTTAATGGTCCATAGTGTTTTCAAACAAGCGCATTGTGTGGCATAGGGCAGTCTTTCATTGTCTCGAGAACAGATATTACCTTGTGACGGTTCGTACCACCAACACTTCATATAGTGCCAATTCTCCGTGCGCTGGCCATGGCACCGGTATCCGACAGCCTCTCTCCAGAACCTTCTCGAAAAGGTCCGCGAAATTAAAGAATACCAAGCTCGTCTCTCTCTCGCCCCCTTTCTTGTATCTACTATCATCGGATCAAGATCGAAGCACCGGCATCATGCGTTAAGTACACAAAATCTAGGGGCTACACGTGTAGGGCCCAAGGAATAGGTGTGTGGAGATGATAGTCATTAAATTAATCAATATACATTTATTCAGTTAGCAGAGTAATTAAAACTATAACTTGTACTGTACAGGGTAGTGTGGGACCGTAGTAGACACATATACCTTCAGGACGTAGCCATTAGATATACAATGGGTTAGATTCCTAGATACAGTTTACTAGTAGTAAATTCACTTGTCAATTAATTTAGTTTACGTTGATTGTTGGTAAGCTCATCAAAATGGCTAGTTCTTGGTTCTGTGCTTGGCGATGATCCAGTCTGGGTAAAACCTTTAGTATGTCCTTTCAGATACGCTTCCTAGCTCAGTCAATAAATCACGTAATTCCCCAGTTATCTCATTCTCGCCTTAATACCTTGCTTCCTCACCCATTTCCATAGTCATTTTTAGTTATATCGCCTAAATCTGGAGATGACCAGTCAGCCACTCCTGTTGTTGCTTGAGCCCCGGTCAGGCACATTTCACGTAGTTCAGTTCAGCTTCCCAATCGCTTCCCAATCGCTTCCCAGTAGCTCAATACCACCATAGGTTCGCACCCAACTTATCCGAATTCCCTCATCATCCATATTCAACCGATATATTTCCGTTTTAACCTCGGACGTCTTCCTCCCGTAAGAGATATGATGCCTTTACCCCAGTTCCCGTTGGCTTGAACATCCGTTTAACCATCACCAATGAACGATGTGCCAGGGCGATGCCCATGGCGATGCGGTGTCTGACCTCTGTATCCTTGCTGCACTTCCTGTCAAAAACCGAATTCCCTGGCCCCTGACAACACACTGGAGGAGACCATCGCAGTGCGGGGCACACATCAGCCCCTGCAACAAAGTTGGGTCCCTCCCAGGATACCAGTGATGTTGAGTCGAAAAGAAAAACTTGAAAAGTTTTGATAAGAAAAGAATAAATACGACAAGGTAAGGTCTAAAAAATTGTAAGAAAGGTTTTAGCTTTAGAATAACTGCAAGAATTGGAGAATCACAGCTTGGACAGGGAACCCGGGGTCGCTAGACACCCGAACGGTTGAAAGCCGACCGCCCCTGTTGAATGTATACTGTGAAATAAAAATATACTAATAAACACTAATATCATTTACAATGTTTTTAAGTAAAATGTTTTCCTAGTAGTAATGATAATAAAATAACCTAAAAATACACCCTTAGAATGATAAACAGGATTCCACATTTTAATATAATTACTTAATTTATGGAATCATACTAGAGTGTGGTAAAACAATATATTCATTTTTTGTTTAGATAGTTTTCGTAAACTGTTGAAGATAATTTTGCTTGTTGATTTACATTTTACAATAAAATATAACAACTTAAGTACTTGTGAATAATGTGTTAATCAATACGAAAATATTCAACAACATACTTTACAGATGCAACCAACAACCACAACTTTAAAATGGCTTATGATGATCTTGCTTTTGAGCGCTGGCCTTATGACAAGCGCAGTATCATGCAGTACAACAGGTTGCCTGAAGATGGTATGAGCACAGATTACATAATAAAGGATAAAGATGAGGTACGATTTATTATTTAACATTTTGTTTCTTTAAATAAAACAAAAATCCTTAATAATAAGCTGTAAGCCAACAAAACATTTTTTGAAAATGTATTCAATTTTGGACTGTTAGCAGAAAAGCAGATCGGAATTTGAGATCAATAGCTTACCTTGAGCAATAGGTTAACCTTAAAAGAAGAGATCATAAATATTTATTTTAATGGTTAGTTTGAATATATTGACGTAGGTCAATGTATGTAACACAGAATGTCACTATTTTAGATCTTGGTGTCTGACTATGAAAGCTATACGAAAAGTACGCCATACGAAGTAGAAAACTTCGTTTTTTTCACTATATATAAAAATATAAATACAAATATATATATATATATATATATATATATATATATATATATATATATATATATATATATATATTTCTCACTAATTAAGGTAAACTAAGGAGAAAAAACTCAATTTAATTACAAAGAATGTTTACTGGTTAGCTTATATTCAGTCTCGCATTTATAATGTTCACAAAAAATGATAATAACCAGCAACACTTTGGGTTTAACAAACTTTTCAGTTGTGATATGTATCTTTTAAATACATTGAATAATTTCTAGTATGATTGCATTTGTCATGCGTACTTGACAATCATTTGAGAATTTGCATTATAAATTAAAAATATCTATGTAATAATAACACGCAAGGCATGGTAAAAAATTTCAAGTTTAAAAAAGTCACAAATAAATTTTTGATGATTTACTTACTTTTATAACAATAAAATACATCATCTAGAACGATGATAAAATATATCATCTGTAGTTCGAAAAGTGTTCTTACCATAAATTTGATATTTTCCAGCCTTTTCATGGACTGATATACAAGTATCGCTTAGGGCAGACTGAAGGACTAGGCTTTATACATTGGAGAAGAGGGACACTCACCGAGTTGGATGCTCACAAGATAAACTACAGGTTCTGTGGGGCCCCGGACTTCTGTGAAACGCATCCCAAAATGTGCAAGGACATAGAGGAAGAAGAGAAATTGGCGGGCTGCAAGCAACTGTACATGGAAATTGTTGAGGGAAAAGTGAAACCGACAAACTGAAGCCCGTCAAAATACCGAGTGTCCAAAAACGGCTCATCGGGTTTTTAAACATTGTGAAACATTTTTTAACTAAATATTGCTATGAACAACATCGATTGAGAGTAAAACCAATCAGTTCTAATCCATCCTATGATTTAATAAGAGCAACGTCTGAAGGGATGTGTGTGTTCCACAATCTTGAAATCTTGCAGGTAGATTTTGCTTAAACTCTGCATTTAAGAGTGTTTTGTCCCAAAAATAAGTTTAGAAACAGTCTTAATCCCAAGAAAAATCGAATTTAGTCTAAATTTAAGTTTAACAATCGTAATTTTTAACATTAATCTTATGGATTGCTATTTTAGTAACGAAATAACAACGAAACGTACACAAAAATAAAGCAACAGTAATGTTAGGGAGACCTTTTTGAAATAGCTGTTTTTTATAATTGTATCAATAATTTTGGTACAGTTGAATAACTAAACTCAAAGTAGGGTCATAATCAAAATAAAATATTATTTAAGCTTGTTATCTTTTGAAAGGCTGGTTTTATTTCACCACCAAACGTTTTAAGACTGGTGTTGTCGCTCTTATACCTAACTCGAATTACTTTTGAGTGTGAAAATACAGCTGGAAGTAAGCCTACATTGTGTTCGAGGGTCTTGTGGCGGGACGTACTAAAGCCTATGACAGACAATTTGATATACTCGAAACTATCTTCTCTATCAGGGGCTGTCCCCTGGATTACTTCGTCTATTAGCAGCATGTGTATATCATGATTAATGTGAAAGCTGAATAATTATTATATATAAACTTCATATGAAAATATAAAAAAGGTAATAAGATAATAATTCAACAATCTTTGAGCAATATTTCAATAGTTTTAAGCTATGTTTAAGGAGTTGTAATGAAATAATAACAAAAAACTGTATTCCGAATAAAGGTTCTGTTATATTACAATAAGGATTAAGGATGTACTTAGCACAAAGAATAGTCGTTTGAGTCATCATTGTATTAAAATGTGGCCATCAACCTGTTAAAGTTCATGTCGATTTATTAAATGTTTAAAATGAGGGGTCACTCAATAGGGGTTTACATTTGAAATTTGGGGCTGCCCCCAAAATACCCCATTCGGGGGGCCGGGGCAAAGTTGTTTCTTTGTTGAACAAATTGCATTTTTCGTGTTGATAACATGTGCCGAGTTTGGTTTTCCTACTGCAACGCGTTAAAAGATTAATTGGGGGTGTCCAGACTTAAACTTGCTTGCCCATCCAAAATTTTGAAATGGCTGCCATTTTGGTTTGGGATGAGATATTGACCTCCGGTTTGCGCTATTTAATTTTTATTGATAGACCGTTCAAAATGAGGGGTCACTCAATAGGGGTTTACATTTGAAAATTTGGGGTTGCCCCCGAAATACCCCATTTTGGAATCAGGTGCAAAGTTGTGTAGTTGATGAAAAAGTGCTGTTTTTTATGTTGTAAACATGTGCCGTATTTGGTTTCCCTACTGCAACGAGTTAAAAAGTTAACTGGGGGTGTCCAGACCTTTGCCTAACCCTGTTTATTTATAAGCATCGTTGCCAACTTAATTCATGCTTAAACAACGTTCACCTGCTGTCTAATGCATGCTGTATATTATTGTTTTGTGATTTTATGTTGAAATAGTAAAGTTCGCAAAGTAAATCACCAGTGCACAAAGTAAATTCAGATTGCACAAAGTAAAATTAATACTTAAAACACCTCTTTTGCGACGCGAATCGAAAGCGAAAATTACCTTTTCATTGATCAGACGTATAGGAAAAAGTATCTTTCTCGTGCTAATAGTTAACTAATATTACTATTACTCACCAAATTCCACACAATAGCACACGTATTAAAATACCAATCGGCAACAACTCTGAAAAACAACCAGTTACTTTTTCAGATCACTCATGGTGACAATTGTAGATCTACTGCCTTAATCTTGCTTATCTTGCTTTAAAATCAATAATTACTTTTTACATAAAAATCTGTTTTTTTCGTTTATTTATAGACATAAAAAGGTTTTTTAAGCAATTATCTCTTCTTCCGGATAAATAGTTACATATGTTAAATTTTAAGTAAAATAGATTAACACATATTATTAATTTTTTAGTAAACACCAAAGTGTAGTAAAATGCCATACCACCTCCTTAATCATAATCACCATAAGTATTTAGTTAAACCAGTTTAATGTTTGGTTACAAAAGTACGTTTGAAAAAAAAATTCTTTAACTTTGAAGCATATAACATGTCACTGGCCTTATGTAACTTGATAGTACCATTATGTTCACTGGTGCGAAGAGTTCATTGGTGTTTTCCATTTTCCAATTAACTAAGTGTAATGTCAACAACACCAAGCACATAAATATTGCAGGAAAACAAATACATACATCAGAGCCTGCCTTTTGTTTACTATTGTTTGCAAGTCTAGATGGAATCCAATCCTTGCTTGTTTTCACAACCAGTCAAACCTTTGAGTACAATTTCGTTTCATGGAATGTAAAGTTAATATATATTAAGGAGGCCTAGTATTATAAATATTTATATTGGATTTTGAATTAATTTAATTGTTTTAATAGTAATACATAATGTATGGTAAAAGTACAAAATGGTAACGTTCAAATAAATAATGGTTTAAATAACCCATATAACATGTGTGGTTCCTAAGAAGTGAAATTTTAGACAAACATTCAAATCATTTCAGAACAAAGAACATGTATATTTCATTTTTTTATATATATATATTTATATCTTAAAGTTTAAGTTAAATATATTCAATAATGACGTAGACTTATATATGTTGTGAATTTATTTATTTAAATTGTCTTCCCGCCTCAGTACAACTTAGGTTGTTCAATTTGTATACTTGACCCAGACCAAGTATCCAAAAAAATTTTAAGTGTATCTTCGCAAAAAAAAAAAAAAAAATAAAATCGTTCAATTTTTTTCATACAAAATTTCTTCATTTTTTGTAAAAAGTCATTCTTTTTAAAACATTATTCTATTGTACTTCTCGTACCTCCCATATTATGTGTACAAGCTTGTATGATGATTCATCGAGTAGTTTTTGGGTGAAAGCGTAAAAAACATCCACGCTTTCACATTTATAATCTTAGTAGAGATATCCAGACATAGAATTTCGTCGAAAACTGAACATGTAACAGTAAAAGTCTATCATATTGAACATTAGTATATCACTCTCATTCGCATTCTCTATACAAAACATATAAGTCGAGTTATGGCGTTATTGTTCCAGTTGCACAGCTGTAGATTTGCCAATGGCGATGGGAAACTAAAGGTGCGGCTACACATAGCAGGAAAGGACACGGAAAGGACACGGAAAGGACACGGAAAGGACACGGACAGGACAGTTTCTGATGAATGCTCCCTGTGTTATCAAATGGGAGCGGCTACACATAGCAGGAAAGGACACGGAAAGGACACGGACAGGACATTTTGTCGTGTCGGATGGATCGCCAAACAAGCATTCATCCGCCACTGTCGTGTCCTGTCCGTGTCCCGTCCTGGTATGTGTAGCCACCCCTTCCGACACTATCAGAAAATGATAACGGTAGCTCAGTGTAGTGAGTGTGGCGGCCGGCGGGATGAGCCAAAAACGGCTGCGCGCGCAACCTTCCGACGTCTGACGGCTGCGTGCGCAGCCTTCCGACTCAGAAATGTCCTGTCCGTGTCCCGGTATGTGTAGCCACCCCATCAGAATTTTGTCCGTGTCCTTTCCGTTTCCTTTCCGTATCCTTTCCTGCTATGTGTAGCCGTACCTTAAATAGCAATGCAATTACAGCGTCCCATAAGAAAGTAATAGACACAAAGTTTAGTATTGTAGAGATGCACGATGTACTTTTCATTTTGTTTAAACTGGACAAACAGTTGTCATATATTTTTATATATAATTAAATGTCAGGTTACATTTTTTTACAAAAGTGTATTTCACGTAGGTTAAGACTTGGAAATGACAACAATCCAGAGGTAAATAACATACGGTTCATTGTGGTTTTCAAAGAATGTATATCACAGTTATTTCCTACTAACAATGAAACTTTTTATGGGATACTAAAAGTCACTTAACATGTAAATTTAATGTAACTGTTTAACATGTTAAGTGGCCTATTAAGCCCGAGTCTCATGCGGTTAAGTGCGACTTGAAAGTGCGGCAAGGGAACTTGTAAGCTTGGTTTTGTGTTATGTCGTCGCCGCCGCAGACTCAGACCGAGCCCTACAACTGCGCTACCATTACATGAACTTCAAGCCACAACTATTAATAAGCGACCAGTTCAATTCAGTATAATAAAACCGGTTAGTTTTAATCACAGCGACGTATCTGATGTTAAACCTAACTTCTAACACTATACAGTGTGTTAAAAAAAGTACCGTAGAGGATTAATAAGTTTTTTTTCTTCATAATTTAGTAATGAAATTTTGTACATGTATAACATGTTACTTTGTACTTATGTTAGGAAATACATGTTATTTCCATTTGCAATGTACATTTGCGGCATTTAAATGATTCTTTATCTCTTAGTCAAGACGGCCCATATGGGGTATGAAGAATAGTAGTAAATATAAACATAATCAATATTTACATCAAAATAAAGGTATCTTTAAATATAGACTGAGGCCTCATAAAAGATTTAATTAGTCGAAAATGGCCGTGATCCATCTTTGCTTAACCACAACCCAGCAAAAAATGGAGTATATCCGGAGTTATTGATTTTTTTACTGTTGGAAATATGATTTAATGGGAAAGTTTAATCTTCTGCCATTTTTAACAGTTTTGCAGTAATATTTGACTATTTAAAAAGATCTTTAATATGATGCACATTATTTTATTATGCTTATATTTGAGATTTTCTTTATACTACCTATATGTTGTGACCCTGGAGTTATAAAAACCATATAAGTATAGAAAATTGCAGGTTTTAATGGATTATACACATGTACAAAGTTCCCTTATTTAATAAAAACTAATTGAAAACTTATTAAGCAGTTAGAAAATTTTTAACTCTGTAAGTGTTACCAATTATGTTAAGCAGACTTCAGTCTTGAATGTAATTAAAACTTATGTATTACATACTCTTAAAATGTTGCAATATGCTATGTTATTTCATCCTATAAATTTATAACTCCTATGCATTAAAACCAATTACATAAGTTTAAGAATGCAACTTAGCTATAAAGCAAAGTCTAAAATTAATATTTATAATACGGCACGTATTCATTTATATAACAGATCGTCGATCCATATGCAATATCCTGATGCCAATGCGGTGCTCTAAGTCACTGGATATTGAACGGGTGGCGGTTATATTGTCGCTGGGATATGAATGCTCCCAATAATTGAATATTGACTGAGGATATATCGTCTTTGATAACACCTCAATCTGTTGGGTACTTTCGACTGTCTCATTTATGGAAAAGCTCTGAAATATGTATTTAAGGTATTGTTTATACAATGTGGTGTAAAAGACATACTATATCGTTGTTGTTAAAGTATGTATAACATAGTCTATTATAACAATATTTTGTTGAAAGATCAATTCACAATTAAAAATAAACGTTCACAATAGGATAAGAGCAATGTGAATAAATATTCTAATAATTTTATTATGTAAGTTAAAAATTACTCCCACAACTGTAATTTGTTGGGACACTCATTTGGCTTAGCCCAAAATCAAATCACAAGCACCAAAATAAAACTAAATCTCTTTTATATGATTCGCTATTGAGGATAGTAGATTGGCCATTACATACAACTGTGTAGTATATACAGAAAAACCAATTTTACATTGACCACGGAGGTTGAACACAATAAGTAGCCTAAACCAACAAAATATTCGCCAATAGTAGAAAACTAAAAGAAAACAAAGTAGGGGAAGAGATCACTAAGAAAAAGCTATTTTATTAGTGTATATACAGTATATACATCTACTACACCAAAGAATTGATTTGTTACACGCTTTATTACACGAAAAGCTTTACCTAACATAATAGCTTATCCAACAGAAGAGATATACAATTATGAGTTGATGTTAAACCTTTGTCTTGAACAACCAAAAGACATATTTTATACAAAAAAGAATACTCTCATACTCTCAAAACGAATACTTCTGACGAATTGTCAGAGTGTGAATAAAACTTAGGCCTAATTCAATTTTCTTACGAAGCTGTAAGGTTAAGTACTCTTTACTTTGCTGTAAATAAAGTTTAAAATTAATATTTATATTAGAAAGACTTGTAAACTACTTACAGTGCTAACCAAACTGACTGGTTTAAAAATAACCGACAATAATCAGGAAGTGTGGTTAAAGAGTAGAAATGTGTTGCAAATTTCAAACTGTATTGCATTTCCAGAATACAATCAAATTCTTTAAATTAAATGATTTACGTAAAAAATCCAGAGGATATATCTATAATATATCCCTCGTTTTAAAGTAAGAATATCGTTGTATACCATGTACAAAATAATTGATAAGATTAGGAATAGGAGGCCTAAGTGTTAGAATAGAATACCTAGTCGAAATAGTAATCAATAAACTATTATTTGTTCACAAATACTGTGCCTGCTCAATTTGATCCTACCTTTCACTCGCCTAAGCGAGTGGAAAAGTGTAATAGATATTCCAGAAAGTCTTACCAGAAAGACTTGCAAGAGAGTAAAATATGCAAAAACATAGAAAAATTTTACAAACTTAAATATTAAACTATTTAACAAGTTACCTGACACTATAAAAAATCATCTATGAAGAACTACAAGAAGATGTTACAAATAAATTCAACTGATAACAGTATATGTAAGATAAATGACTTCTTTGACCTTAAGACTCAACTTCAACCTTGTAAAAACATTGAAGAGACGCGTTTGTATTCCCCTGTTTCGGACTGTGTTTTTTAGTATTTATTAATAAAATTTCTGTTTTATTGTAGAATAACGTTAGGTCTAGGTCCCTCATATTTGATATATGAATAAAGATTCATGGTATAAGTACAAAAAAAATCTTGAAAGTAAGGAAAGTCAAGTTATTCTGCAACGTCACAGACAGAAATAATTTTTAATTTTCAAAATTTAGAGGTATGAGGAAGCTAATACAACTATTTGACTAAACACTTACCAAGTTTAAAGAAAATCGTTAAAAAAAGTGTCAGAAACAAGAGAATAGAATACCATGTTTTGCATAAAAGACGTATGGTTAACATTGCCGACTGCTCCACAAAAGGCTATTAAACCGAAGGTGAAAGCCCATCTTAAAAATAAATCCAAAATTACAACTAAAAAGCATCACACTTTCTCAATTGCTCACAAGGTCAGACTTGGTCAACATTGTTATTACAACCATGCAAGACAAATCATTTAAATGATAGTCAGATAAATGAGATAGAAAAACGGGCATAAAAGAAAGTGTATTTAACAATACATAAAGGAATATACCGGTTTTACTTTACCCAAACATGAGCTGGAATCATTCTTGAAACAAAAAAAATGAATTAGAGAAACAACCAAAAGATAATATAACTCCATGGACAAATACTCTCTGGAAGCCATTCATTATTGCAAATTCTTAAGATAGAACTGTGACGATGTGACTGAACTGCAAAATTTTTTTCTTTCATTTCGTCAATGATTTTATTTTTGATCGCTTATGAACATAAATAACATTTCAGAATAAATAAGAAGCAGGTGTAGTGACGGAGCAACTGTCTCATACAGATGTTGATTCATCAAAATGTCAGCTCCAGGCCCAAGATATGGCGTTAACCAAAAGCTGTTCAGGAACAGATAGTTAACTATTGGTTTTAGTAGACTTTCACAATTGAGTGATTTATCTTGGAAATAGAGTATTTTATAGGATTTTATTAAAAATTTACTTAATCGCTTAAATAGTAAAAATAGTAAAAATATAGTAAAAATAGTTATCGCTTAAATAGTAAAACGGTCTTGTAACTATGGTCTGTAGCTCCTAACAGCTGTAAGCTATGAGGTTAAGGTAGTTCCAGTACTACAATTCCATCCCTAGACATTCACAGTTCCTGCTGTATATGTTTTATAAACAAACAGGCATATCATAATGTGATAAAACTTAAAAGCTATGAAGGAAATGTATTTAATTGTTCAGAGAATATTGATTTTCTTCATCTAATCTTTTAAATGTTCAATTTCCAATTAATTGTGGCCTGGTGTATAATCCAGCAATTAAAAACTTAACGGCAGTGGTAATACAAACATAGCCTAGTAAATATTGCAGTGTTATTATTTTATAAAAAAATAAATATTATTATTATAAATATTATAATAACTTAAATAAATATTTTAACTTACAATTAAAATATCTGGATATTTGTTCTCAAGCAAGTAAATGCTTACATATGTATAATTTTTATCAAGTTTGTCTCTTTGGAACGTCTTAAAAAAATTAAGCTTGGTTTGTAATACTGATTTTAGTTTTCAATTCACTCAAAGTTTAGAATTTAGGATTGAATTAGATTAGTGTAGGGCCATTCTTTTACCTCAAATGCAAGGCATATATAGATGTGAAACATGTACTACTTATAGACGTAAGTTTCACATGGTCTGGTCTATTTTGATATATGTATTACATTTGTATTAAAACTGTACCCTGATAAGATGTTTAAATATATTATTTGTAATTGAAGAACTCTTTTCAAATTTTATTTATCCTCCTTAGTTTCATTTAATATGTTGTTTATTTTACAACTACCCATAATTTGTATTTTTTTATAAAGAACTTGGACTTTACTTGAAACCTCATGTCATAGCCGTATTTCTTGAACTCCAACGTGTATTTCTTGTCCGTCTGATATTTATGTTACAATCATGGTTGTTGTTTGTTACGTTCTTATTTGTACGTAACCGTAAAAATTGTTTACGATGACAAGTACTTGATCTGATTCTGTCACATAAGGAGTTTCGTAACTTGAGTTACAGTTTCTTTTATTAGTAACGTAACTTAGAATACGAAATAGAAAACCTAAAGAATATATATAAATAGGTTTGTATCCAGGCTTAGTGTATTGTTCTAAAGAAATGGTTTTTAATGCCTAGACCTAACCCAAACATCTCTTTAAGGTAAGTTATCAAACATAATATAATATTTAACGATTTCGAAACTTTTGGGACACCTGGAATACTGTAGGCTACAATTAAACAACATTAAAAAAACATGTTTTCAATTTTTTGCATGGAATCTAAAAAGAATCGCCATTAATTTTTCAAAGATCATAATTTAACAATACTTTATATCTTATTTATGGTATAGTTTTAGTTATTTTGGGCTATGTATATAACGGGTATATCCTGTAAGATTAAGATTGATTCGGATCACCTGTCGCATACGTAAACACGTATTGTATGGTGCACTTGTGATTAATAGCTGAGGGGGGGGGTGGGTGGGGGGGTGGCGCTGCAATGTTCCTGGACATCAATCCTATATCCGATACTTACCTTAATGATTATATAAAATGTAAGACTCTCTCTTAGTATTTCTACCCTTGAATATATATATTAGATTTTCCTACTCGCTTAGGCTAGTGAAAGGTAGGGATCAAATTGAGCAGGCACAGTATTTGTGAACAAATAATGATTTATTGCTAGCTATATCTACTAAGCATTCTAATAAGGAGGCCTCCGGTCCCTAATCTTCTCAACTATTTTGTACATGGTATGCAACAGTGCTCTCACTTTAAATAAGAGGTATTCTATATTCTATATGTTATATTAAGGTAGACGTGGCCTCTGACCCCAAGTCCTTCTTCTTCACAATTAAAATCAGTAAGTAAATTCACTTAATCACTTCTTGTCATGAGGGCAAGTCTTTGGTGAATCACTGTCCTTTCATAGTAGTGGGATTTGGCCACTTTTAAAATTGGCCACGTGCCCCCCGAGCCACGTGACGTGGCAGCTGGCGCCAGCTGCCATGTCACATAGCTTCCGGTGGGGGTTAGAGGGTATATATGAGATGCTGTAGTTATATGTTATGCCATATAGGTTGGGGTGGAGATGGCGATAGTGTTGGCGTTAGAGTGAAGTGAATTTGCGCATAAAATTAAAAGTTAGTTCAAAATTGAAATTCGTCGGTGTTAACGAAACTCTAACAGTTGAAGAAAAATTAAGAGTTAGTTGAAAATTGAAATTCAAACTTATAACTGGGATGTGGAAAATATGTCAAGGTCATCCAGAGTAAGTTTTTAAAAATTCTATCCAACTATCACCAGAAATAGTTTTAAGTTGAAGTAGTTGGTGATAGCGGGATAATTGATTCGTGCCATGGGAGAGGTGTTTATCGTTTGAAAGTTGGCGATCGAATGAGAAGCGCCGCCTAGGGAGAGGGCTTATAAAATGGTAACCTTCCCCCACCACCCCTTCCCCCACTCCTTTAGATTAATAACCGGTCGCCGACTCTATGTGGTAAAACTGAACCAGACATGGCGGCCGCCATGGATAATTCTAACCTCAAATTTTAGCTCATCTGTAGAGAATAGAGGAGTATAAAGTAGGAATTGTGGTGAGAGCACTTATATAAGGAATAGTGGGGGTAAAATAAAAAAACTTGTTGAACACAGTCGATAGGTGCAACAAGTTCAAAATTGTTGAAGTGTAACATATAACGCAAGATGTCATGAATAATACTATCATCAACATTAACCCGCGAAGTTGTTGAAGAGTATAATGGGTTAAAACTGTACCGCTTTCTTACTTTACTTAAATTAGTTTTATACTTTGAAACTGAAAGTTTAGAATTATTTTGTAATATGTGTTGTGTTCGCAACAGTTTCAATTTTAAACTCTGCGCAACCATTACAGGAGGTGTGTTATATGTTGAAGTCAAAAGAAGACTGAGAAATAAAATATGTTATAAAGAGATAAATGAAACAGAATGTCATGTACTAACAAAATAGAGTTATAGGTTAGAATTAACTAAACAATATGTAGTAATGAAACACTATGTGGTAAGGTTAGAAGTAAATGAACGTAAATAATGTAGTAGCTATAACGATGCAATCAACATGAAAGCCAGTAAGTTAATAGTCGCGGCGCAAATGAGCAGTCTAGTTTTATAGCCTAGCAGCGGCCCACTTCCCTGGGCAGATGCCCGAGCCAACTACCTGGTTTTTATAGCAATTACTCCGGGTAGCTGCCGCTGATGACCGACTTTCACCTGAGTAGTAGGGGGTTTTGGGGCAATGACCGGAAAGGTCAATGCCCCCCCTCCCCCCCCCCCGAATAAATGGAGCCCCCCCTCCCTCCCCCCCCCTCCCCCATCGAAAAAATGGAGCCCCCCCCTTCCCCCACTCCTTCCCCCCACTCCTCCGGGTCAATGGCCGGTCACCACATTTCCCTACTCCTTCTAGGCCAATGACCGGTCACTACCGGTTGCTGACTCTATGTGGTGAAACCAGATTAAACATGGCAGCTGCCATGGATAATTCTAACCTCAAACCTGCTGCGCATGCAACGAGTTCTCCGGATCGGAATCAGTCTATGCTATGCGCATGCGCCTAGTCCTGTATTACTCACTTTAGCGCTACTGCACATGGATAATTCTAACCTCAAACCTTGGTTTTGTGTTGTTGCGCATGCGCCACTCCCCACTCCTTTGCCTTCCTTTTACACTGCTGCGAACTGGACTGGATTGAACACTGTACTGGAGTGAAACAACTTCCCCCACTACTCGAGAATCCGAGGAGCAATACGAGCCTGATCTTAGCGTCAGCCATCAACAAACTTTCATAGCGAAAGGTTGTTGGCGACTCAGCAAGAGGTTTCAAATATATAGTAGGCCTATATATATTTGAACTTCTTATACTACGTTGCGTTTTTTAATGCAATGTGGTATGTGTGTGTGTGTGTGTGTGTGTTTAGTTGTATTTAATTTAAGAAATAAATTGCGCATTGCGATTTTAGTTTTAAGTTTGGTTTAGCATTAAGGTGTATTAATTTTTAAGAGGTTTTTAGCATTTAGGTGTATTAAATTTAAGAATAACGAAGGTATTTGGTTGTGTTGAATTATTTGGTTTTTAATAATGATGTGTTGTTAGTTTTAAGTGTTAGTAATAATAATCAATGTTTTGCCTTACAGCTAGATGTTAGGGGGTAGATTAACTGTAAATTCAGAAGTTCAGTTGAACTTCACTTAGAAGGGGTGGGACATCCGCAAATTGTAGGTAAGCGGACTAGGTTTTTGCATTTTGTTTAGGAATATGATGGGTGGGATTAGTTTGGGTGGGGTTAGAGTTGCGTTTCTGCATTAGCTGTTCCAGTTTCCCTATTTAGCGTTACGCTTTGATGCGGACAGGGACGTTACGCTTTGATGCGGACGGACCAGGGCCTCCCTTGCAGAACGTAACTAGTGGGTTGGGAGTGGGAACCCGTTAGGCAAACAGGGTGGTGGGAACAGTATTACTGTTCCCAACACCTTGGTTTTTTATAAGTCTTGAGTGGTTTTGACCTACTTTTTGAAAGGTCACGGACCCCCCCCCTCCCCCCTCCCCCTCCCCCCCCTCCCCCCCGCCGAAAAAATGGAGTCGATTTCCCCCCCCCGCCGAAAAAATGGAGTCGATTCCCCCCCCTTCCCCCACTCCTACCCCCACTCCTTCCCCCACTACTCCGGGTGAATGACTGGTCATAACCTGAAAAATTAAAATGGCTATAACTTGATAACGGATTGACGGATTTGGACAAGCGATATATCATTGAAAAGGTCTATGTAAGAAAAACATTTTGGTAAAAGAAGAATTTGGTTATCTTATTTTAGTCAAAAGTTATGCGAATTATTTGAAATAAATACCTTCTCTTTCCCCTTTTCCCCCACCTCCCAGGTCAATAATCAGTCTCGGCCAGCTGCTACCCCTCTTATTTGCATATTGTTATAAAAGACGCACCGACTGCGGCTAACATTTCATTCTGATTCCAGACGTTACGCTGCGAACTTGGAGCCACAACCATGTCATCTCTGATAACTACAACTTCTACTTCAACTTCTACTTCTACTCCAACTTCTACTACGGCTGTTACTGCACCTAAGAAAACTCTTCGTCTGAAAAATCCTCCTGACTGGTACAAGAAGCAACTTGGATCCCAACCTTCAACTTCTGGCACTATTCTTCCGCCTACCAAGACTTCTAAACTTCGAAGCATTTTTTCACCGCCTTCGCCTTCTACTTCGCTTTCAAACGACTCCACACCACCATCAACCATCATGCCGCCACCACAGAAGCCAGCTCCCCGTTCTAATACCCCTTCATTTGAAACTTTGCTTCATCGTCTTAGTACACCTGTCATTCCACTGTCACCATTGCCTCCTACCCCACCACTTACTATGCCTGAAGACCACACCTATCATAAAACTAAATCCACTAAGCCTACTCCCAAACCTGCTCCTAAGCCTGCTCCTTCAGAGCAATTTCAATTATTACAAGAAGAGCGTCGTAGGGCATTTAGCCGTCCCACTACTTGCCCTGAAGTGCTCACTAGGGGGATTAAGAAAGGATCAGCTTGTGGGAGGAAATGTGTTAAAAACGAAAATTTTTGCCGTGTACATGTCGTGAAACACCTTTCTGAACCACAACTGACAGAAACCCCCACTATTGAATACCAATCCAAAATTATTGGTGTGAAAGGAAATAGGCTTAAGAGAGGTTGTGTTTATTTTTTTGAAAGTGTTATTGACAACGAACACATTTTGGCAAGTTGTAACGGCGAAAAATATAATATTAAAGTAATTGAATCCTTGCGCAAAGAGAAATCCGTTTATGAGTTAGACTCTAAAGACTATCTCCTCAGACACAAAGTGGATGGTATTACAAGGTGGGGGCGTAGAAAGTAAATTCACATTGATTTTTTTTTCCAAATTTCTGCTTAAAAAATAATGGGGGAGAAACACAATGCGTTATAGCGTTGTGTTTCTCCCCCATTATTTTTTAACACTCTAAGTCTTGTGACCTACTAACCTACTTCCATCTGAGTAGTAAGAAAAGTACTTCCCCCCACTCCTTTGGGTCGATGACTGGTCACGGTCAGCTCCTACCCCTCATTTGCATACTATTATAAAAGCAGAGCGAGCGTTGGTCTTCATTTATCTTCTACACGCCGCTCTTGTCGTTTCGTCTCTGTTGTTTACAATATTTCTTGCTTTAAAATGCCTCCTCATCTGAATGAAAATTTCAATTCTTCCAAAATTTCTGATGTTTTTGAACAATTTGAAGACACTTTAAGTAACAACAGTGAAAGTGAAGATGATGAGGACGATGATGATTATACTGTTGAACTTAGTGAAGAACGTAAAGTTATAGCAATTGATCCACAATTTCCATTTCATACAATAGAAAAGTTTATGGCTGAAACTAATAAATGGTTGGACTCAGGATGTTATGTACGAATTGACTCTTTTATATTGCATGGTGATAGTCATTCTTTCCTTGTCACACCAAATGACAGAGACCGCATGTTGCAGTGGGCACAAACTATGATGGAGTGCTATGAACAAGGTGTGGACACTGGCGGCTATTTTCTTGCACAACTAGTGTAATAACAAAATTACCCTTCCCCCACCCTACACCCTATCCCTTTCAAATCCTATAAAGAAGGGGAAAGGAGTGGGGATTATAAAATGGTGGGGGAATGTGTATAAATGCAGGTTGTTTGAAGAGACTTTTATTATTGTGGCTTTATCAGAAACAACATGGAGTTTAAATCTTCAGCGAAAATAAGGAACAACATAATAAAAAGAGAAATTCGCAAGAAAGAAAAGATTGAACTTATAAAATTACAACGTATAATACCGTCTATTGAAATTGGATGTAGCAAAATAAAGACTTTGGTGAAAACTAACGAATATTTGTTACAATTGCTAAAAACAATCGAAGAGTTGAAGAGCGAGAATGGACATTCTACATAGTAAAATTTGAACATTTTAATATAAATAAGTAAACCTAAAAAAGTAGATGTAGAATAGAGAGCGAGGAATAGATCACTTTGTGGTAATGGACTAACATGCCACTTAGTGCTCTATTCCTCGTTCTCGCGTTAAATTGGATTACCTTGACCTATTTGTTCGACTGTTAGAATTTGGTTAACACTGTTGAATTTTAGTTTTGAACTAATGTTTATTTTTGTTCAACTGTTAGAGTTTTTTTTTAACACTGTCGAATTTTAGTTTTGAACTAACTTTTAATTTATGCGAATTTTTAGTTCAACTCTAGTTAATTTATGCGCAAATTTAGTTCAACCAAGTGTCTGTGCTCTAGCCATTTCCACCCCAACATTTGTTCTTTCAACATCTGTCCCATAACATCTGTCCTAACAGATGTTTGGAGGGCGGGTGTTTGGTTTTAAAAATAAACTAAAATTAGTTGGGTGGGGGAAAGTTAGTTAAAGTTTAAATATGAAGAAGTATATACTAAAACTCCAATGGGAATAAAGAACACGAATGAACAATTAGTTTGTAGAAGGTTAATATTTTGTTCAAAACGTTTAATTTCCTTGGATAGTAAAGAAGAAGATGAAATAGTGGTGGGGGAACCGTTATAAAAGGAGGAACGTGAGAGCCCATTTCATTTCTTGGTGAAATTACGAAGAGTAAACATCTCAACATGTATCGTTGCGATAAATGTTTGGAATCGTTTCACGATGAAATTCTATTAGACTGTCATAAAGAACTAATTCACAATAACCCAGAAGAACAAGAACAACAAGAACAACAAGAACAACAAGAAGAACAAGAACAACAAGAAGAACAAGAAGAAGAACAAGATGAAATAACAGCAACATCTTCAACTACTTTACCGAATCTACAAGTATTTGCATTACCTGGTAAAGTAGTAATGCATCATAAGATTCAAAATGAAAACTTGAAGCTAGAAGAATTTATTAGAGAAGCAAAACCAATCATGAGTAAAACTTTAAAAGAAGAATTGAAAAGATTAAACTTTCTTAAATTTGGTTTACTACTAGAAGCTATGTTTATAAATGTACAAGAAGAATTATCACCAAGAGGATTCATAACAAAAAACCGAAACATTATGGAAAGTTCAGACATTGATTCAATAGTTGAAAACTGTATAGAAGAAATATTAACCAAAATTCAGGAACACGAAGGAAGAGGATCCGGATGGAGTCTTACAAGTATTGAAGTATTAGATATAAGAGTTCACAAACATGGATATGGACTAATGGGATCTAGTTACATTCCTTTGCCCAAAAGAATTAAGGATACAAGATCATGTATTAATGTGAAAAATCAAGATAATGAATGTTTTAGATATGCAATGACATCTAAGTTTGTACCAAATAATTTTGATAAACCTAACCAACACTATGAAAATCAAAGACATAGGTACAATTTTCAAGGAATTACTTACCCTGTATCACTGAAAGATATATCAAAATTTGAGAAGAAAAATCCTGGTACATCTATCAATGTTTTTGCATTAGATAGTTCAAACAAAGTGTATCCTTTACGTGTTGTAAAAGAAGAGCTACCAGATCATACGGATTTACTACTACTAACGCGAGGAGATGTGTCTCACTATGTGTACATAAAAAAATTCGACTCTCTTGTTAACAAGCAACTTTCTAAAGATCGACACAGAAAGATAATTTGCAAGAGATGTTTTAATTTTCAACGAGAAGGAAGACAAGGAAGAGAATGGTTACAAGAGCACAAAAGGCTATGTAACAATAATTATGAAGCAAAGATTAATTTACCTTCGGAAAACAGAGCATTTGTTACATTTCAAAAAGGTTCATCATCAATACCGTATCCCTATAGTTGTATATGCGGACTTTGAATCAACACTAATTCCTATAGAAGATAAAAATTGTGAAGCTAGAAAAAGTGTCAAATATCAAATGCACAAACCAAATAGTTTTTGTTTAATGGTTAAATCAACATTATCAGAAGAACATTTAAACCAATATGGATTAACTTCAGAACCTTTAGTATATCGTGGTGAAAATGTGGAAACAATATTTCTTGACCATTTATATTAAATAGCTAAAAATGTACAAAGATTATATACGAATATCGTACCAATGAAACCGATGGAGGAAGAAGAGGAAATTCAACATGAAAATGCAACTCATTGTTTCTTATGTAAAAATGAATTTACCATTGACAATTATAAAGTTAAAGATCATGACCACCTTACAGGTTATTACAGGGGTGCTGCTTGTAATAAATGCAATTTGAGCTATCGTTTACCACTATTTATTCCTGTGGTTCTGCATAACCTCAGTGGGTATGATGCTCATTTTATAATACCTGAATTAGGAAGAGACAATGGTTCAATAGATGTGTTGGCTGAAACTTCAGAAAAATTTATAAGTTTCTCTAAAACAGTTGGAAATGTCAAATTACGATTCTTAGACTCCTACCGATTTATGCCATCGAGTTTGTCTAAACTTTCTGAAAATTTAAGGAAGAAAGATTTTATTGAAACAAAGAAGATTGTAAGTAACGACAAACTGGATCTCGTACTTCGGAAAGGTGTTTTCCCATATGATTATATAGACAGTTTAGAAAAATTTAATGAAACATCACTTCCGCCAAAAGAAGAATTCAAAAGTAAATTATACAACATGGACATATCTCAAGAGGATTATGATCATGCATGTAAAGTATGGAATGAATTAGGATTTACAACATTGGGAGAATATTCAGATTTTTATGTTAAATTAGATGTTACTTTATTATGTGATATAATGGAAGAATTTAGAAATACGTGTTTTGCAGCATATGGATTGGACCCTCTTCATTCATACACTTCACCTGGACTAGCATGGCAAGCAATGTTGAAAGAAACAAATTGTAAATTACAACTTCTTACTGATGTAGATATGGTTTTGATGTTAGAATCAGGAGTTCGAGGGGGATTGACACAAAGTGTAACCAGACATGTTAAGGCGAATCACAAGTATCTGCCCGATTATGATGCATCAAAACCAACAACATTCCTAGGTTATTTCGATGCAAATAACTTATACGGATGGGCAATGTCAAATCCCCTTCCATATGATAATTTTAAATGGATAGATCCAGAATCGATTGGAAACATTATGGATTTACCAAAGCATGGTGAAACTGGTTACATTTTTGATGTTGATTTTGAATATCCTGAACATCTTCACGATCATCATTACGATTTACCACTTTTTTAAAGACTGAAATTTCCCCTACTGGAAGATGGCCGAAATTAATGATGACTTTAACCGACAAGTCTCGATATGTTGGACACTACTGGATGATACAACAAGCTTTAGACTTAGGATTGAGAATTACAAAAATTAATCGAGTACTACAATTTTCTCAATCTTGTTGGTTAAAACCTTACATCGACAACAACACAAGAAGAAGAGCCACCGCTACATCAAGTTTTCAAAAAGATTTTTTTCAAATTAATGAATAACGCAATATTTGGCAAGACTTTGGAAAACAAAATGAAACATAAGGATATCAAATTGGTAACTGATCCAGTAAAACTACAGAAATTGGTGCAACAACCGAACTTTGGTTCATCTGTAATTATTAATGAAAATCTAGTTGTTATTTCCATGAACAAGAAGTCAGTTGAAATGGATCGTCCTTTGTATCTTGGAATGTCAATCTTGGATATTTCAAAAACACATATGTACGAGTTTCATTATAAGAAGATGGTTAACTATTATGGAAGAGAGAACATTGGTATTGCATATATGGATACGGATGCACTAATTTACTGGATTAAAACAAATGACATGTATGAAGATCTACGCACCTTTATATATAAAGATGATTTCGACTTTTCCGATTATCCTAAGGATCATCCAAATTACGACTATGACAGAAACAAGAAAGTATTGGGAAAATTTAAAGATGAAACGAATGGTGTGCCAATGATGGAAATTGTAGCATTAATGTCCAAACTGTATTCGTTTCAACTGTACATAAATGAGAGGAACGAACATCAAGTCACGAAGAAGGCCAAAGGAATAAAAACTTCTTTTCTTAAGAAGAACGTAGAGTTTGAACATTATAAAAGATGTTTGTTTGAAAATGTTGAAACAACTGCAACGTTTAACACTATTAGAAGTTAATCATCAACTTTTTAGGGTCAAACAAACAAAGTGGGCATTAAGCTACAAAGATGACAAGCGCCATATTTTAGAAGATAAAATTAATACTTTACCATTCGGCCACTACTCTCTAAACCCTATCGACCAGTAAACCTATTCTTCGTCCTCTACCTTCTTCCTTTTTCCTTCCCGTAAAGAAGAGGGGACATGGCAAGCCCAATGCCATGTTCCCTCTTTTTTACACTAATATGAAATGGCCTTGACCTATATTCAAACTATATAAATGAGAATAAACTATTCTATGGATCAGTATTTTTACATGCGGTGTACAAGCAACATCTGAAGATGGAAAGTGTGAAGGACAAGATTGTAAATGAACTACATAAACCAGCAAGAAGAAGATTTCCAAGAAGAAGTACAATCATTAAAGGAATGAATGATCTTTATCAAGCTGATCTCATTGAAATGATACCGCACAGTAAATTAAACAAAGGATTTAAATATATTTTAACAATTATAGACTGTTTTACTAAAATAGCTGACGCTTTACCATTGAAGGATAAGACTGGTAAAAGTGTTACAAAAGCTATGGAAACCACAATACAAAGAAATAAATTTAAAATTAAACATCTACAGACCGATGATGGAAAAGAATATTTTAATAAAGACTTTGGAGCTTTGATGAAGAAATATCAAATAAATCATTATTCTACAAATTCTGAAGTTAAAGCCTCAATAATTGAAAGATTCAATAGAACATTAAAAAGTACGATGTATAAACAATTTTCAAAACGAGGATCATACGTATGGTATGACATATTACCACAACTTATAAAAGAGTATAACAACAAATATCATCGTACCATTGGAATGAAACCTATCCAGGTAAATAGTGCTAATGCCAAAATTGTATTACAACGCATTAAAAATAATACAACACCGAAATTGGAAAAATTGCAACCAAAGAAGTTCAAGGTCAACGATAAAGTTCGTATAAGCAAATACAAAGGTGTATTTAGTAAAAGATATCTACCAAATTGGACTAATGAAGTATTTACAATTTATAAAGTGCAACCAACTATACCTGAAACCTATTTATTAAAGGATAACAAGGGTGAATTACTTCAAGGTGGATTTTACGGACACGAATTGTTGAAATCAACAGTCGGTGATGTATATCTTGTCGAGAAGATTTTACAAAGGAAAAAGGATATGGTTAAAGTCCGGTGGTTAGGGTTTGATAAAAGTGAAGACCTTGGATTCCTTCAAAAGACTTAGTATAGTTGTTTAATAGCTCATTGTGTGTTTAACCTTTATACAAGATGGAGATTGTACAACAAAAAGATCGATTTAATATCAATAACATTGATGAATTGACAGTTGACAATGATAAGTTAAATCATGGAAAACATGGTGAATTACTACCAAATACGATAAGATGTCTAATAACTGGTCCTTCAAATTGTGGAAAAACTAATGTTGTTTTTAACCTTATAACTAATCCTAAAGGATTGCGTTTTAACAATATATACATTTTTTCAAAATCATTGCAACAACCAAAATATCAATTATTGGATAAAGTACTTGCAAGTGTACCTGAAGTAAATTTTTACAAGTTTAATGCCAGTGAAACAATTATGCAACCAAATGAAGCAAAACCATTTTCTATTTTTATATTTGACGATGTTTCTTGTGAAAATCATGACACAATAAGGAATTATTTTGCTATGGGAAGACATCATAATATTGATAGCATTTACATTGGTCAAACATACAGTGAAATTCCAAAACAACTTATAAGAGACAATGCAAATATGTTGATCATCTTCAAGCAAGATGAAACAAATTTAAAGCATATATATAATGATAATGTAAATGCGGATATGACATTTGAAAAATTTAAAGAGATGTGTGGCAAAGCATGGAATGAGAAATATAGCTTTCTCGTTATTATGAAGGAAGAAGATATTAAAAATGGTAGATATCGTAATGGGTTGGATAAATTTGTATTTATGCGTTGAACTACCGATGCTACATCTAGTTACAAGTTGAACTTCACAGTGTAAACATGGTGAATCAAGAAAAACTATTAAAAGAAATAAAATCACTCAGTGATTCTATTAGGATGAAGAATCGTGCATTGAGGATGGGTTTAAGTGAAAGAGAAGAATTTCTAGAGACTACATTTAAACCTATTACGGAACCTTTAAAACAGATATCAGAAACTATTGGTAAACCTCGCTATGAAGGAGATGTTTTACTACCAGTTTCTAAATAAGAAGTACAAGCATTAAAAAAAGAAGAAGATGATGATTCATATACAAGTGCTAGTGAGCAAGAAGAAACAAAAGAAGAAGAAGAACCGATTGTTGAAAAGGAAGAAGAACAGACAATACCTGAAGCTGAACAATCTATTCCAAATTTAACTCAATTGAGTAGCGATATATTACAACATGGACCTCTTGGAAGAAAATATATAATGAAAATGCTACATGACATGAAATAAAACCCGAATTTGAGTAGATCACACGTATACGGAGCAAGAATTGATGGGAATGAATTGAAGATTGGCGATTCAAAGCTTGAAATAACACAAGACGATTACATCATTATTGGTGAGCATAGATATAAAGGAACAAAAGGATTATATGAATTAATTTTTAAAAACATACCACTAAGATATTCATCCAAAGATTTAAGTGTTTTTAAGGAGATTCTCCAAAATACTAACGCTCATAAAAGAAACTACTTAAAGGATGCAATGATTAATCGTTCACGTGCAACAAAATATAACATCGTTATAAAAAAGTTGTTTCCTCCACGAAAATTGCCAACATTACGTACTGCACCAGCGGTGAGACAACCACTGAAAAGAAAATCTTTATCACTTATGGATTTATCACTTCTTGAACAACATGGTAAAAAGAGTAAAGGAGATACTTCAACATCTGGTAAAGGATTGATGAAAAATCTATACAATACGAATGTGATTTACTACAACGACATCAATAAATTGGTTGATAGAATGAAACTATTGCATGAAGCCATGGAAGCTGGTCATACAGGTTTAAATAATGAATGGGTAGCTCTGATTGACGAACTCAGGAATCGCGGCATAATTGTATAATTGTCCGCGGATATATAAGAGTTGCAGGCGTATAATGTGTCAGTTCTAACATGAGCGTCGACAAGTTCGGACGATACTCCGCGTTAGGAGTGCAAGTTGGAGAAAACAGAAAAAGAAGTGGATTACCGCAAACACCCGAAGGTGACTATAACATAAATAATAAACGTTTAAAGTTTGTTAGAGATCCAGAAGAAGATGGAGATGCAACAAATTTAAAAACAGTGAAGGAGGAAACATCTACAAGTTTAAAGCTTGACAACAACCAATTGTATGATGCAAAATCTCACAGGGTTATTAATGTTGCAAAACCAGTCAACAATGGAGATGTTGTTAATAAAGGCTATTTGCTATCTGCGATGGATTATGTTTTACTGTTGCAAAAGACTAAAAGTGGAAAAATGTACAATGCTTTAAATTATAAAATAACTAATGTGGCAGATCCAACTGATGATACAGATACAATCAATAAGCGTTATTTGCACTCTGTAATACCAGAAAAGAAAAAGGATGGATTTTCTTTTTATAAATATACTATAAACGATATTGGATATCCTAAAGAAGAAAGTGATGGTGTTAATATAAAATATATTAAAGATAATTGTATTTTATATAATGATGATGTTATTGATTGTCATGGAAAAGTGTTGTCCAATCTGAAAGATGGTTCAACTCCATCGGATGCTGCTACCGTGAGACAAACGAATGAAAGCTTGAAGAAAGGAACATCCGCTTTTGTTAAACAAAATCAGGTAGTGTCAAAGAAAGGTGATGAGTTTATGCAAGGAAGTGAAAAGTTTACCTTACTACAACTACAAAATGACAAGTGGGATGGAAAAAATAAAATATTGTCAAATATAAGTTTAGGCACGGAAGAACATGATGCTGTTATTTTAACACAAGTACCACAACTATCAGCTACTGGTGTTAATTTTATATGTAAAGGTAGACGATTAACCCAAGTTAAATCTGGTAAAGATGATCAGGATTGTGTTGTTGTAAAACAAACTATAGTTTTAGATAAAATAAATAACGTATATGATGGAAAAAAATAAAAGAATATCTAACATATCAGCAGGAATAGCTCCGAATGATGTTGCTACTATTAATTAAGTTATAGCAACCTCTAAAAACGATCCATCTGTGTATACATGTAATGGTAAACGTATCACAAATCTTGATAATCCAACAGATTACAAAGATGCTACTAATGTAGAGTATGTAATGAATCTTGTAGGTAATGCAGTTGTTGATATGCATAATCATATAATTGGTAAATCAAATCACGATAAAATCGAAGGTGCTAAGAGAGAAAAATGGATTAAAGATACAATCATCGATATATATGGGTAAAGCTTGTGAATATTTAAGTATGGAATACACAAAAAAGGATTCATTATCATAAAGTATTTCATAGAGTGAAGATGTTGGTTACATAAAACAGCATAATGAGGACCGCATCGTTCAGTCATCGTCAGGACATTGGCAAGAGAGGACGTGGTATAACATCAGCTGCATTATCCCTGCTCAGACGGATTCCAGTTGGTGCTGTTGTAAATCGAGCAATAGACGCTTTACCATACGAATTACATCTGCCCGGAGGTTATCAATATTGTGGACCCGGAACTAAGTTGCAAAACGTTTAGCAAGAGGAGATCCTGGAATTAATAAATAAGATCAAGCTTGCAAAGAACACGATATAGCATATTCAAAGTATAAAGATTCAACAAATAGATCAATAGCAGATAAAATACTAGCGGAAAAAGCTTGGCAAAGAGTAAAATCAAGTGACGCAAGTATTGCAGAAAAAGCATCGGCTTGGGCAGTAACTACAGCCATGAAGACGAAAGCAAAGTTAGGTGGTGGAAAACGTCGCAGAGGAAGACCTGCAAAGAGAGGCACTCCCAAAAGAGGTGGAAACATTAAAAAAGGACGTCGTAGAACTCATAAAGCAAGTGTAAAGAAGACTTCTGTTTGGCAAATGGTAAAAAACGGAGCAGGTTTATACCTAAGACCATACCGTGTGTACTAAATAAGAAGAATCAATTGATAATTCCAAATAAAGCCTTAACAAATCATCAGTTAAATGAATATGTAAAATGTTTGAAAATACCATTCTTTCGAGGAGTTTTTATGAAAGATGCATTACCAACTAAAATATGGAAAAATGAAACTAAAATAGTAAATTTGGATTCCACCTATGGTCCAGGCACTCACTGGGTATGCTATAAAAAGCTCGGACAAACCGTTTACTACTTTGACAGTTTTGGCAATCTACCACCGCCAAAAGAACTTCAACATTATTTTCGAAACTCCAAAAACATTTTTTACAATTACAAAAGAGAACAACCTAACAATACTGAAATATGTGGGCATTTATGTTTGGAGTTTCTAGCGAAAAGTGTCAGTCAGCTTTAAGATGTCATCGTATACAGTGTCATTGAGTGGAAATTCATCCACATTGAAAAGTACGCTGTTCCCAGCATTGCGTCTATCCAAGGAACGATTATGGGAAGCGGCATTACTTGATTTGACTACCTACAACTCAATTCCCAATGTTACGGAAGGGAAGAACAATTTACTACATTATTATGAAACTAAGGATGCTGCAGGAAAATACTCAGAATTGAAAATAATTACATTTCCTACTGGAGCTTATGAAATCGATGATATAAACCAATTATTACAGAAACAACTCGGATAAGACAATATCACCGTTAAAGGAAACAAAAATACTTTAAAAGCAGAAATAACTTCAAAATATTATATTGATGTCAGCTTGGAACAGTCGATTGGCAGTTTACTTGGATTTACAGATACAAAAAAGAAAATCTTAACTCCTGGAACTACTCATTCAGGTGATTCAACTGTAACAATATTGAAAGTAAATAGTATCGATGTCACGTGCAACATTATACACGGATCGTATAGAGATGGAGTTAATCAACATATTTTACATACATTTTATCCAACAGTGGCTTCCGGTTTTAAAATTGTTGAGAAGCCACAAAACTTGATATACCTACCTTTAAACACCAGTTTCATTTCAGACATCGTACTGAACATATTGGATCAAGACGGTCATAGTGTTGACTTTAGAGGAGAAACAATTACTATACGGATACACATCAGAGCAGCAACATAAAAGTCAACATGGGATTATCATTTAAACCGCAACGGAAGAGTCGGGAGCTCAGTAGCTCCTCGACATTGGAAGAGTTAACATCGGACAACATTCGTTTTCTACAGAAGATTGGATTGAAATTTAACAGCGATGGATATCCTGGATATATCTCAAGGACCAACGTTCGACGAAACACTATGGGAGAAGGAATATCACACGCACAACCCTTACACTTCATCAAAATTAAACAATAACGATGAAATAAGGATCCCCATTCAACAACAAGATATTTACACTTTACCGTGTGAAAGTTACTTGTACATCGAAGGACGGGTATTAAAATTGGATGGAAAAACTGCTTCAACGGTTCCTTTTATAAATAACCCGATGGCATATCTTTTTGATGAAATAAGATATGAAATATCAGGGGTGACGGTTGATTCAACAAAAAAGGTTGGTTTAACAACGACATTGAAAGGATTAACATCATTAACACCGCATGAGAAGAATTCAATAGTCACCGCCGGATGGGTTGCCCCCGATAAAGACACTATAACACCAGCTTCCAACGGTCACTTTGATTTTCATGTACCTTTACGATTGCTTTTGGGATTCGCTGAAGATTACAAACGGGTAATAATAAATGTCAAACAAGAATTAGTATTACTCAGATCTTCAACTAATAAGGACTTGATACTTGCAAACCCTGCAACTACGGAAGATAAACTGGAATGGCAACTACAGTTCTATAAAGTTGTTTGGAGAGTACCTCATGTAAGATTGGCCGATGAACATAGAATCCTATTATTGAGAAAGTTGAAATCTGACCGTGATATTGTGATGCCATTCCGAAGTTGGGAATTTCATGAATACCCTACACTACCTCAGACAGAACGACAAACATGGACCGTCAAGACATCAACATACTTGGAACGAGCAAGGTACATAATACTCGGTTTTCAAACTAAGCGAAAAGATGTTATCACTGCAAATGCTGGTCAATTTAATCACTGTAAAATAAAGAATTGTAAAGTTTTCCTAAACTCTTAATTCTTTCCCTATGACAATTTGAATGTCATGTTCAGCAAAAAACGTTTTTCCATTTTATACGATATGTATGCAAGATTTCAATCGTCATATTATGGAAAAACTAATACACCACTATTATCACCTGACCAGTATTATTCCAAATCTCCAATAATTGTAATCGATTGTTCAAAACAAAATGAATCGGTAAAATCATTAAGTGTGGATATAAAAATTGAAATGGAATTTGAAGAACCAGTAGCGGATGGAACTTCAGCATACTGTCTAATTCTACATGATAAAATAGTTACTTACACACCGCTGACCGGAATTGTGAAGAATGTACTTTAAGAAGAATTGTACAATGACTGCAAATTTTTGAGGTTAGAATTATCTGCTTCAATTTTTGAGGTTAGAATTTCATTTGTGAAAGACAAGTTGAAAACAAACAATTATGTAATTGTATAAATTTCGAGGATTTTACGAAAAATATAAAAGCGAGAAAATAATTAGTGGAAACTTCATTCTATCTTCAACCGTCGTATGGGAAACATCATTCGCAAGATGAATTCTACTAACGGAGAAGAAAATACACCTCTAATGGATGATAATAGTTCAGATATAGAAAAACAAGTTGAACGAGAAATGGACGAGTTCCTAAAGTTTAACAAACATAAGAAGAGAGAAGAAGAAGAAGCTGAAAAAGAAGTAAAAAGGAAGAAGGTTGAAGTTAACATTACAACCAATATTTTAACAGAAGTATTTCTTCGGATTATCTACCCAATTTCTTCATGCATGACAAAAAGTATATCAGTTGGAATTTTAAAATCAATGGATTATTTACCAATTGTTATTTTAAATCATGGAAACAAAATGGTTACTTTCAGTGAAACTACTTGGGAATCTCTCATGAAACATTTACATCTTTTGGAGTGCTATTTAAGTAACAACACATTTGGAAGAAGAACAAGATTAAGTTTATTGGAATCAAATATTGAAGTTGATATAGTAAAACATCGTGGAGGACAAATTGTTCGCTTCAGAGATTTAACTACACACAATGTTAAATTATATTTCGCTAAAGGAGAATTTTACACTTTAAGTTGTACTACCGGTCCCGTCACCAGATATTTGAAACAACTAATATTTTCAAGTGCAATAATTAAAGACTATCTAATCGATACATTGGACAAACAACCTTTTGTTCCAATTTTATACAGTCCCGTGGATACTTCAATCTTTAATAGAATACCTCAAGAAGTTGAAATGTGGAGACAATTAAACAACCATCACACCAATTTTAATATTGATGAAGTGGCACAAGAAGTGAAAGAAGAAGAACAATCCCGTTTGTTATAAACGTCGGCTAATTCAATTTTTTAAGTCAGTTGTTAATAAGACTTCATCATGAATAAACGGGTTTCGTTTTCTAATGCGCCACACATAATGGAAGTTAAAAGAGGAATAATTGAATTTCAAGCTTTCCGAGGAAATGATGGTAATTTTATTATTAAAGAATTAGTAATCTTGGACATGAACACATCAGTAGTTTATCATTATTTGTTCAAACCTCCAGTACCATTTAATAGACTAACAACTAAAGCGAAAGTTACAAACAAATGGTTGAACAAACATTTTCACAACTTAAGATGGGATGAAGGTTTTATTAATTATAACATGATGCCGCACATTATGAATCATTATTGCAAAGAGTTTAAAATTATCTACACAAGAGGATTGGAAAAAGCAAATTGGATACAATCATTTACAAGCAACGAAGTGATTAATGCAATAATTGATAAAAATTTCCAATGCTAATTCAACGAACTTTGTATTTCATCAAAAAGTTTGAAACATCGAAGGTCACAGTGTGCTTTAAAGAATGCCTACCGCTTGAATAATTTCCTTCAACAAAGTGGTGGGGGTAGTGTCGATTATAAAAGTGAGAGCGCTACCATGACGCAGCATGAGTATTACTCAAACCTCCGAAGAGACAACATCTCCGACGGACATTCTTATTAACAAGAAAATTAACAATAACATCAAGATGGCATCGCAGAACTTACTTCAAAATTTGGTCGATCAGTTCAACGCTCATTCTAAATCATCAATTCTACCTACGAAGAAATGTTCTGAATTAAAGGAAGAAAAACATTACATCATTCATACGATCAAGAAAATGGAAACTTCAGTGGGTGATGCTATTAATTGCACATTGAGCGAGGCTCCATATACAGTTGGTGACGAACCAAAGTTTCAGATCTTCCTACCAACACGTTTTGTACAACTTCTTCAAAATGCAGATCTTCGTGTAGTTCAACCCGGCGTACTCTATTTGGTTTCGCATGGACCAAGTGGAAACAACTCAACTGAACTAACTATTCATGTAACACCTACTATTGATTAGTTTGTACATAACATTGTAACTATTTGTTTGTAATTGTTTTTCAATAAATATGATATAAAGAAAAAACAAAAAAATTAAAAGAAGCAACATATTGTGATGTCTTTGTACATTACAATATGTTGCTTTTTTAAAAATTCCACGGGATGACCTTGACCCACTTTTGTGTGATTATAAAAGCGAAAATCTACTTGTGAAATTCATCAGTCTACGACTACCTTTCGTACCGTACACATCTCGCTCACTCTATCGCTTAATATAGAAACTAAAAGATGTCTCTCAAAGTCAAGTGTGCATCTTATGATACCAACACCATTACAACTTTTGAACAACTCGAAGATTTAACCAACGAAATGCGAGTTTTACTTACCGGTGGTTATCACTTAACTGTTGATGTTAGTGCTACTAATACAAGGATGTTCACTAAAACAAAATATTGTGATGATGAAATATTTATTTCTACACAACCTACAACTTCTTCATCGCCTACTGGTCAACATAACATCAAGTTCCAAAAATATTACCAATGTTGAATAACTTTTGACAAACAAAACTACAACTAAAGAATCACGTGTTGAATGTGAGTTAATAAAAAGGATGTGATACTTGAACAAATAATCATTTGCTTCTCAGCTCTCACCACGACAAGACCTATTTAAGAAAATGTTGTACAGAATGATGATTCAACTTGATGGAAAAATCTATGGAAAAGATTACAACACTGTTGAACAAATGACTAAAGATATAGATGTATTAGCTAAAGAAGGATACCAAGCTAAATTAATTTTGAAATTTCCTGAAGTACATCCGCTATCAATAGAAGAACTAGTTGCTATGGCTAAAGCTGAGAAAGATAAAAAATCTGAAGAAAACAAAGAGAAACAAACTTCTTAAGTATCAACATTCCTTACATTAGTAAGGTATAATTTTTTTAAACTCCATTTGGATGACCTTGAAATTACCCCCACCACTTTTCACAGTACATATAACTTGCTATTCAACACTATACACTCTTATTCTTTCACTGGACTCCGCAGCGTCAACATGGAAGAGCAAAAATACATGTACAAACCTCGTTACTGTTGTGAACAACAATGTACAGATTTAGGACCAATGATGGTGGATGGGTTAGCTTGTACTAAATGTGAATTCTTCGGATCTTGTTATTGCAAATGCAAAACAAAACAACTACCGCCACCGGAATTGCGAACTTTCAAATTTTACAAATCAAGATATTTTCATACATGTTGTCCTCAAAGATGTTTCAAATTTCACCCTCTAGATCTTGCTCATTGTCAACGCACCAAGTCTCATCAAGATGATTTTTGTACACATATGATAAAAAGATGTAAATACAGATCAGATTGGTATTCCGATCCTGTAGAACCATCAAATGTGTAATTTCAGTTTTACATTATTTTTTAAAACTTCAATTGGATGACCTTGAGATTTCCCCCACTACCGGTTGTAATTTTTATACAGGGTGAATCTCGTAAGGTGTCCTAAATGGATTACAGACAAACGCTTTGCCCTACATCCTTCAAACAAAATTATTTCTTACTAAATTGACCCCAAGGAATAATTTAAAAATATTTTTAACGTCGTATAAATACAAAGTGTACCAAAAACTGGGGGTCACAGGTTCGAATCTTGGAAATTTCAAATACAAACATATATCATATTATACATCATTAGAAAGGTCTATTTAATAGAAACATTTTGGTGAAATGAGAATTTGGTTATCTTTATTTTTTTCAAAATGGCGTCCATTTTTGTAGCCAAAATCAAAATTTACGGAATACCCTGTAATTCTTTTATTATTAGTCATAAATGACTTCTGATTAAAAATACTTATTTGAAATAAGCTAAGCTTTACAATGATATGCCACAAGATCACATTTATTTAAAAATTAAAATTTCCAAAATTTTTTATTTTTGAAAATGTTTACATAAACAAAACTCAAAAATTTCAAATGCTAACCCATGTCATTTTGTATATCATCTTGAAGCTCTCGTTGAACTGAGCAACTTTGTAATTTACACTAATGTCGTATCTCTTTTGGTTTTGTAGTAATAGAGTAAAAATGTCATTTTCCCATATGATTTGCATGTTAATTAATCAGGACATGATAGTATGGCAGTCCTTCTTCCATTGTTGCCATACCTTTAAATTAACATGCAAGTTATATGGGGAAATAACGTATTTCCGTTATTACTACAAAACCAAAAGAGATACGGCATTAGTGTAAATTACAAAGTTGCTTAGTTCAACGAGAGCTTTAAGATGATATACAAAATGACATGGGTTAGCATTTGAAATTTTTGAGTTTTGTTTATGTAAACATTTACAAAAATATTAAATTTTGGAAATTTTAGTTTTTAAATAAATGTGATCTTGCGGCATATCATTGTAAAGCTTAGCTTATTTCGAATAAGTATTTTGAATCAGAAGTCATTTATGACTAATAATAAAAGAATTGCAGGGTATTCCTTAAATTTTTATTTTGGCTACAAAAATGGACGCCATTTTGAAATGAATAAAGATAACTAAATTCTGTTTTCACCAAAATGTTTCTATTAAATAGACCTTTCTAAAGATGTATAATATGACATATGTTTGTATTTGAAATTTCCAAGATTCGAACCTGTGACAGTAGTGTGAAATTGAGGATGCTGGCCCAGTTCAAGGTCACCTGAGGGATGACGTCATCGAGGTCAATGACCTCACCGATGACGTCATCGATGACGTCATCGATGACGCAATCGATGACGTCATCACTAATGACGTCATTTCGATGACGTCACACCCATGACGTCACAGAAATGACGTGCTGATGACGTCATCACCCCTTACGTCATCAAAACGACGTCACCGACGCCACTAAGGTCAAGGTCACGCAGAAACTTAAAATTTTTTAGCACTTTTGCCGTTTCTCGCACTACGCTCCGAGTTTCAGTCAGAGTCCCCGTGACCTTGACCACTTGGAGCGAATTTTCGACGAGAAACGGCAAAAGTGCCAAGTTAAACTCGAGTTTCTGACATGACTCTGCCTAAATGGGCAATAGGTAATCCCTCAGGTGACCTTGAACTAGCACAACACCCCCAATTTCATATTACTGTGACCTTGAAAACTTAACAACGGAGCGCCGACACCGATGCGCACCCCACGACAGCCACCGAGTGACTGACTGTCAGGCTCTGTGTACTCTAGGTATATCGGCTTGAGAGACTAAGACTCTAAACTGTCAGGAATGGGAGTAACTAACTGAATTTTGCAAGGAAAAGTCATTTCATCCAATATTTTAAACAAATCCTCATCAGTAAAACTGACATTAGTCCGTTTTGTATAAAACTTAGGGTGTCCGCGCAACAGTTTGCGCCACTTAGCTAAAGTCGAAACCCTCTTAACTTTGAGTGGTGGACAGTGAGCAACTAATAAAGCCTTAACACGGCTAAGTTTCTTACCTAAAGTGTCCCGCGACATGGCGTCTCCTCACAAAAGTCCACACAATACTGAGAGACTGCTTGTAGCGCACGAGTCAAGGGAAAAGAGGTGGGGGAAACAGCAGGAGTGGGGGAAGGTCACAGTGGTGGGGGAAGGTGAGGCTTAACGCTGGAGTATCGCATCACTTCACCATGAGCTGTCCTACAGTCAACACACTGTTCTCTTGGCCCGAGTTGGCACTAGAAGAAACATTTCTGTACAGCTTAGGCTGTGAGAGCCGAGGAAGCAAAGTCAAAGTGGAAATCGCGTTAAACTCCAAGATGAAGAGTCTCCTAAATAAACTAATTGTATCTCTGCAATCCCCTATAACTCTGGAGAAATACCACTTTATAAAGCGACACCTTATTCTTTGGCAAAACGAATTGGAAATGGAAAAGATTACAGTAAAATTAATTTAACTTAAAATTTGGACAGGACACTCATGGCGATACCACGTGGCGTGCAAACGCCACCCTATACATTACAAGTTAGGTTATTGAGCACCTCTGGTACGATAACCGACGTGCTAGAGTTAAAGTGTTGTGACCTTGAGTAAAAACACAAAAATATTCAACCCATGTTGGTCCAGAGGTAAAGTGTAGTGACCTTGAGCCAAAAACTTGTAAAATACTTACATCAATAGAGACGAAGAACAGCGAAGCGCACTGCACGCAAGTTGGAGACAGACTGACGGAGCGTCGTTGTGCAGCCTAGGGATTCAATTGTAGTGGGGGTATTGCCAACACTTAGAGTATAAGTGTAGTGGGTGACCTCCAGGGTGACCTTGAACCAGCTCGAGAAGTGACCCGTACTCTAGGTATATGGGAAGTGGTGGGGGAAATCTCAAGGTCATTCAAATGGAGTTTAAAAAAAGTCAAAGAGTAGAGAGACTACTCTACTCTTCAGAGTCCTCGTGACCTTGAGGATTTGGAGCCAATTTCTACGAGAAATAGCAAAAGTGCAGTAGCACCGTTTTGGTGCTACCTTAAATGTAAATGTTAATTAGTCCCTTAAATGTTAAAGTGTGATGACCTTGAGCATAAGAGTTAAAGTTTTCTTGGGGAGACAATTCGATGTTGTCCCAGAGTTAAAGTGTTAAGACCTTGAGTCAAAACACAGAAATATTACAAGTCGATGTTGTCTCATAGTTAAAGTGTGGCGACCTTGAGTAAAACTCAGAAATATTTAGCCTATGTTGTTCCAAAGTTAAAGTGTGGTGACCTTGAGGAAAAAATTAGAAATATTTACCCCATGTTGGCCCAGAGTTAAAGTGTAATGACCTTGAGTCTGTCATGTGACACTGCTCGGGTGACCTTGAACTGGCCCGGCTGCCTTACTCTAACCATTACTGCAACCGCGATGTGCACCCTACGACAGACACCGAGCGACTGACTATTAGGCTCCGCGTAATCTAGGTATATGGGAAGTGGTAGGGGGAATTGCGATGACCTTGGGAAACTTGAAAATGTCACGCCAGGTAGCACCGTTTTGGTGCTACCTTAAATGTAGATGTTAAAGTGTAATGACCTTGAGTAAAAAAAAACATAGAAATAATACAAGTCGATATTGTCCCAGAGTTAAAGTGTGGTGACCTTGAGTGAAAACATAGAAATATTACAAGTTGATGTCGTCCCAAAGGTAAAGTGTGGTGACCTTGAGCATAAGAACTAAAGTTTTCTTGGTATGACAAGTTTAAGTAGATTCAGAGTTAAAGTGTGGCGACCTTGAGTGAAAACATAACAACATTACAATTTGAAGTCGTCCCAGAGGTAAAGTATTATGACCTTGAGTGAAAACACAGAAAAACCACAAGTCGATGTCGTCCCAGAGTTAAAGTGTGGTGACCTTGAGGGAAAAGTTCTGAAATATTTTAGCCTATGTTGGTCCAGAGTTAAAGTGTAGTGACCTTGAGCATTTGTCTTGGTACGACAATTTGATGTTGCACCAGAGTTAAAGTGTTGGGACCTTGAGTGAAAACGTAGAAATATTACAAGTTGATGTCGTCCTAGAGGTAAAGTGTGATGACCTTGAGTCAAAACACAGAGAAACCACAAGTCGATGTCGTCCCAGAGTTAAAGTGTGGTGACCTTGAGGGAAAAATTCTGAAATATTTAGCCTATGTTGGTCCAGAGTTAAAGTGTAGTGACCTTGAGCCGAAAACTTGTAAAATACTTACATCAATAGAGACGGTAATCCCCGCTCTCACCCCTGCGCCCCCAGTGGCGCCCCCAACCCTGCACCCCTGGTAGCACCCCCACCCCTGCGCCACCGATGGCGCCCCTGGGTGTGGTTGCCCGGTGGAGATATAAGGCGGCCCCGCTCATAGCCGGCTCACAGCCCGTCCCCGTGCGTTGAGCTACCTAAAGGTTTGAGCAAACACTTAGAAATATTTACTCTTCGTACGATCAGAGTTAAAGTTTTCATCTCAACAGACGTACCCCCAGGTTTGAACCAACACTTAGAAAAATTTACTCATGGTACAACAGTTTTATGTTTTCGCCAAATAAGTGTAAGTGTGGTAAATTGAACTGGCTAAAATGTTATAATTTGCTAAGTTTGTATTGTTGTACATGATAAATCCTAAACTTTAACTTAAAACCGTACAGCAGAGTGCCGACACCAGTGTGCACCCCACGACAGTCGCAAAGCGACTGACCGTACGGCTCCAGGTGCCCTATGTATAAGGAAAGTGGTGGGGGGAATTTCGATGACCTTGGGGACTTTAACAATTGTGACTATACGTAAAATTTCGTCTTTCATTATATCAACCTAAGGTCTTGGTTTTTCGCGTTTCAGAGTGTATTAAAGCGATCTAGCTATTAATTGTAAAATTGATTTCTTAAAAGATAGTCATTTTTACGCTGGGTGTTGGTAAATTTGTTAGAGTCCAGATTGCACATACAAAACCAAACTTTTTTATTATTCAATATTTCAGTCTGGGATTTCGGATTTACATGTTTCAGCGTATTTTAGAGTGTTTAAGCTTATCTTAAAAATTTGAAAAACTTTAACATTTAATACTAAAATTTGCGATTTGACTGATAGAATATTTCTATGTCAGGAGTGACTATAGGTAAAATTTAAGTTTTCGTTATTTCAACCTAAGGTCTTGGTTTTTCGCGTTTCAGAGTGTATTAAAGCGATCTAGCTATTAATTGTAAAATTGATTTCTTAAAAGATAGTCATTTTTACGCTGGGTGTTGGTAAATTTGTTAGAGTCCAGATTGCCCATACAAAACCAAACTTTTTTATTATTCAATATTTCAGTCTGGGATTTCGGATTTACATGTTTCAGCGTATTTTAGAGTGTTTAAGCTTATCTTAAAAATTTGAAAAACTTTAACATTTTTATACTAAAATTTGCGAATTGACTGATAGAATATTTCTATGTCAGGAGTGACCATAGGTAAAATTTAAGTTTTCGTTATTTCAACCTAAGGTCTTGGTTTTTCGCGTTTCAGAGTGTATTAAAGCGATCTAGCTATTAATTTTAAAATTGATTTCTTAAAAGATAGTCATTTTTACGCTGGGTGTTAGTAAATTTGTTAGAGTCCTGATTGGCCATACAAAACCAAACTTTTTTATTATTCAATATTTCAGTCTGGGATTTCGGATTTACATGTTTCAGCGTATTTTAGAGTGTTTAAGCTTATCTTAAAAATTTGAAAAACTTTAACATTTTTTACTAAAATTTGCGATTTGACTGATAGAATATTTCTATGTCAGGAGTGACTATAGGTAAAATTTAAGTTTTCGTTATTTCAACCTAAGGTCTTGGCTTTTCGTGTTTCAGAGTGTATTAAAGCGATCTAGCTATTAATTGTAAAATTGATTTCTTAAAAGATAGTCATTTTTACGCTGGGTGTTGGTAAATTTGTTAGAGTCCTGATTGCCCATACAAAACCAAACTTTTTTATTATTCAATATTTCAGTCTGGGATTTCGGATTTACATGTTTCAGCGTATTTTAGAGTGTTTAAGCTTATCTTAAAAATTTTAAAAACTTTAACATTTAATACTAAAATTTGCGAATTGACTGATAGAATATTTCTATGTCAGGAGTGACTATAGGTAAAATTTAAGTTTTCGTTATTTCAACCTAAGGTCTTGGTTTTTTGCGTTTCAGAGTGTATTAAAGCGATCTAGCTATTAATTGTAAAATTGATTTCTTAAAAGATAGTCATTTTTACGCTGGGTGTTGGTAAATTCGTTAGAGTCCTGATTGCCCATACAAAACAAAACTTTTTTATTATTCAATATTTCAGTCTGGGATTTCGGATTTACATGTTTCAGCGTATTTTAGAGTGTTTAAGCTTATCTTAAAAATTTGAAAAACTTTAACATTTAATACTAAAATTTGCGATTTGACTGATAGAATATTTCTATGTCAGGAGTGACTATAGGTAAAATTTAAGTTTTCGTTATTTCAACCTAAGGTCTTGGCTTTTCGCGTTTCAGAGTGTATTAATGCGATCTAGCTATTAATTTTAAAATTGATTTCTTAAAAGATAGTCATTTTTACGCTGGGTGTTAGTAAATTTGATAGAGTCCTGATTGGCCATACAAAACCAAACTTTTTTATTATTCAATATTTCAGTCTGGGATTTCGGATTTACATGTTTCAGCGTATTTTAGAGTGTTTAAGCTTATCTTAAAAATTTGAAAAACTTTAACATTTTTTACTAAAATTTGCGAGTTGACTGATAGAATATTTCTGTCAGGAGTGACTATAGGTAAAATTTAAGTTTTCGTTATTTCAACCTAAGGTCTTGGCTTTTCGTGTTTCAGAGTGTATTAAAGCGATCTAGCTATTAATTGTAAAATTGATTTCTTAAAGATAGTCATTTTTACTCTGGGTGTTGGTAAATTTGTTAGAGTCCAGATTGCCCATACAAAACCAAACTATATATATGCGTGTGTGCGTGTGTAAATTCTTAACCAAACATTAGTTTTAACCTTAAAAGTGATAAAGTAACCCTCTTTTGGCAGAAAGGGTAGCATCGTTTTGATGCTACCTTTAAGGTCCTATTTAATAGTGTTTTTTTTTAATATATAATATGTTTTTAAAATATGTTAGTAAAACATAAAGCATATTGTGTTGGTATATAATTCTGATATATATTTGTTTTTTTTTTTTTTTTTTTTTTTTTTTACAAGAAAAGTTTTAAATGTAATGTACAATTGTGTATGTCCTTTAGTATTCCTCTACTGCGCATGCGCAGAAGGTTTTTCTCTATTCTCCGTTGGGTATAAAAGCAGCTCGTTTAACCATGTCTTTCATTATTTGGCGAACTTTTGCCGAGTGAACATCTTTTTCACAACTCCGGTTTTTCGGATATTTAAAAGGTGTATGATAATTTTAATATTCAATTAATATTTAAATTAAATAGATAACAAATTACTTTAGCATGTCTGCACTGCAGTGTTACATGTTTGATAATAAACCTGTAGCTGTCTTATTTGATCGTGAAAACAATCCATGGTTTAAGGCTAATGATATATCAGAGATTCTAGAATACAAAAGACCACGGAAAGCAATAAATGATCTAGTTAAAGAAAAATATAAAAAGTTATTTAAGGATATAGATGGAACTAGTTCAGTGCTACCCTCTAACTTTCAAAAAAGTACCACATTCATCAATGAACCAGGTTTATATTCCTTAATTTTATCGTCTAAGATGAGATTAGCTAAACGCTTTCAAGATTGGGTGTTCGAAGAAATCCTCCCATCTATTCGCAAGTATGGAGAATATAGAATTAAAAAAGAAAACCTTGAGTTGACTCACTCTTTACATAAAGTGTTGGCAAATAATCAAAAACTAATTGAAACGTTAATTAATCAAATACCTAAAGTTGCTGTTATACCTGATAATATGGATTTAAAACATATCTTTTGTGTATTGGAAAAAGACACATACTATGAAAAGTATGGAGTAATGGAGTATAAGTGCATTCGTACAGAAAGAAGACGATATAAAAGAGCGCTAAAGAGAGCTAAGAAAGATGGTTTTGTACCAAGTTTTTCAAGATATCCTGTGCCAAACAGTATAAATATCTTAAATAAAGCTAAAGAGGTTATGCATAGTTATGGCATGCATTATGAATCTTCATTAAATAACATATTGACCTCTCATAATTTTGTAAATATTGTAAAAATTGTTCTTAATGAATAAACTGTATGAGTGTATGTGTGAATGTGGAACTTATTAGATTGAGAAGTTAAAGCTATTACTTTAGCTACTCCTTTGAAAAGTCTGGGGTGAGTGAAGGTCACTGGCGCGGTTGACTAAAAGACCCGTAAACCATGTGTGTGTGTGTGTGTGTGTGTGTGTGTGTGTGTGTGTGTGTGTGTGTGTGTGTGTGTGTGTGTGTGTGTGTGTGTGTGTGTGTGTGTGTGTGTGTGTGTGTGTGTGTGTGTGTGTGTGTGTGTGTGTGTGTGTGTGTGTGTGTGTGTGTGTGTGTGTGTGTGTGTGTGTGTGTGTGTGAATGTGTGGAAAATGACGTACATCCACCTCCCCGTGGTATTTTCTGGGTAACGCTAAGAGGTGTACATCTAATATTTTTATAACCCACGTGGACCAGTTAATGTAATAAAAGAAGGTTTGAAGCTAAAAATACACTAAACACTAATCTTAAGACCTATATGAACTATTATAAAAGAAACTTAGCATAAAAGTGGTTATCTTTCAAGAAATCAATTATACAAATAATAGTTAAATCGCTTTAAAACACTCTGAAACGTAAAAATCCAAGACCTTAGGTTGAAATAACAAAAAATTAAATTATACCTATAGTCACTCGGGACTTAGAGAAGTATTCTATCAGTAAACTCGCAAAATTTAGTGAAAATTGTTAAAAGTTTTACAAATTTTTAAAATCGTCTTAAACACTCTAAGACACGCTGAAACATGTAAATCCGAAACCCCAGACTGAAATATTGAATAATAAGAAAATTGGTATTGTATGGGCACTCGAGACTGTCGAATTTTACAACACCCCGCAATGATCGACTATCTTTTAAAAAATCAATTTTTCAATTAATAGTTAAATCGCTTTAATACACTCTAAAAGGCAAAAAGCCAAGACCTTAGGTTGAAATAACGAAAACTTAAATTTTAGCTATAGTCACTCCTGACTTAGAAATAATCTGTCAGTCAACTCGCAAATTTTAGTATAAAATGTTAAAGTTTTTCAAATTTTTAAGATAAGCTTAAACACTTTAAAATACGCTGAAACATGTAAATCCGAAATCCCAGACTGAAATATTGAATAATAAAAAAGTTTGGTTTTGTATGGGCAATCTGGACTCTAACAAATTTACCAACACCCAGCGTAAAAATGACTGTCTTTTAAGAAATCAATTTTACAATTAATAGCTAGATCGCTTTAATACACTCTGAAATTCAAAAAGCCAAGACCTTAGGTTGAAAAAACGAAAACTTAAATTTTACCTATATCCACTCCTGACATAGAAATATTATTTCAGTCAACTCGCAAATTTTAGTATAAAATGTTAAAGTTTTTCAAATTTTTAAGATAAGCTTAAACACTTTAAAATACGCTGAAACATGTAAATCCGAAATCCCAGACTGAAATATTGAATAATAAAAAAGTTTGGTTTTGTATGGGCAATCTGGACTCTAACAAATTTACCAACACCCAGCGTAAAAATGACTATCTTTTAAGAAATCAATTTTACAATTAATAGCTAGATCGCTTTAATACACTCTGAAACGCGAAAAGCCAAGACCTTAGTTTGAAATAACGAAAACTTAAATTTTACCTATAGTCACTCCTGACAGAAATATTCTATCAGTCAACTCGCAAATTTTAGTATTAAATGTTAAAGTTTTTCAAATTTTTAAGATAAGCTTAAACACTCTAAAATACGCTGAAACATGTAAATCCGAAATCCCAGACTGAAATATTGAATAATAAAAAAGTTTGGTTTTGTATGGGCAATCTGGACTCTAACAAATTTACCAACACCCAGCGTAAAAATGACTATCTTTTAAGAAATCAATTTTACAATTAATAGCTAGATCGCTTTAATACACTCTGAAACGCGAAAAGCCAAGACCTTACGTTGAAATGACGAAAACTTAAATTTTACCTATAGTCACTCCTGACAGAAATATTCTATCAGTCAACTCGCAAATTTTAGTAAAAAATGTTAAAGTTTTTCAAATTTTTAAGATAAGCTTAAACACTCTAAAATACGCTGAAACATGTAAATCCGAAATTCCAGACTGAAATATTGAATAATAAAAAAGTTTGGTTTTGTATGGGCAATCAGGACTCTAACAAATTTACCAACACCCAGCGTAAAAATGACTATCTTTTAAGAAATCAATTTTACAATTAATAGCTAGATCGCTTTAATACACTCTGAAACGCGAAAAACCAAGACCTTAGGTTGAAATAACGAAAACATAAATTTTACCTATAGTCACTCCTGACATAGAAATATTCTATCAGTCAAATCGCAAATTTTAGTATTAAATGTTAAAGTTTTTCAAATTTTTAAGATAAGCTTAAACACTCTAAAATACGCTGAAACATGTAAATCCGAAATCCCAGACTGAAATATTGAGTAATAAAAAAGTTTGGTTTTGTATGGGTAATCAGGACTCTAACAAATTTACCAACACCCAGCGTAAAAATGACTATCTTTTAAGAAATCAATTTTACAATTAATAGTTAGATCGCTTTAATACACTCTGAAACGCGAAAAACCAAGACCTTAGGTTGAAATAACGAAAACTTAAATTTTACCTATAGTCACTCCTGACATAGAAATATTCTATCAGTCAAATCGCAAATTTTAGTAAAAAATGTTAAAGTTTTTCAAATTTTTAAGATAAGCTTAAACACTCTAAAATACGCTGAAACAAGTAAATCCGAAATCCCAGACTGAAATATTGAATAATAAAAAAGTTTGGTTTTGTATGTGCAATCAGGACTCTAACAAATTTACCAACACCCAGCGTAAAAATGACTATCTTTTAAGAAATCAATTTACAATTAATAGCTAGATCGCTTTAATACACTCTGAAACGCGAAAAGCCAAGACCTTAGGTTGAAATAACGAAAACTTAAATTTTACCTATAGTCACTCCTGACATAGAAATATTCTATCAGTCAAATCGCAAAGTTTAGTATTAAATGTTAAATTTTTCAAATTTTTAATATAAGCTTAAACACTCTAAAATACGCTGAAACATGTAAATCCGAAATCCCAGACTGAAATATTGAATAATAAAAAAGTTTGGTTTTGTATGGCCAATCAGGACTCTAACAAATTTACTAACACCCAGCGTAAAAATGACTATCTTTTAAGAAATCAATTTAAAAATTAATAGCTAGATCGCTTTAATACACTCTGAAACGCGAAAAACCAAGACCTTAGGTTGAAATAACGAAAACTTAAATTTTACCTATAGTCACTCCTGACATAGAAATATTCTATCAGTCAAATCGCAAATTTTAGTATTAAATGTTAAAGTTTTTCAAATTTTTAAGATAAGCTTAAACACTCTAAAATACGCTGAAACATGTAAATCCGAAATCCGAGACTGAAATATTGAATAATAAAAAAGTTTGGTTTTGTATGGGCAATCTGGACTCTTAACAAATTTACCAACACCCAGCGTAAAAATGACTATCTTTTAAGAAATCAATTTTACAATTAATAGCTAGATCGCTTTAATACACTCTGAAACGCGAAAAACCAAGACGTTAGGTTGAAATAACGAAAACTTAAATTTTACCTATAGTCACTCCTGACATAGAAATATTCTATCAGTCAAATCGCAAATTTTAGTATTAAATGTTAAAGTTTTTCAAATTTTTAAGATAAGCTTAAACACTCTAAAATACGCTGAAACATGTAAATCCGAAATCCCAGACTGAAATATTGAATAATAAAAAAGTTTGGTTTTGTATGTGCAATCTGGACTCTATCAAATTTACCAACACCCAGCGTAAAAATGACTATCTTTTAAGAAATCAATTTTACAATTAATAGCTAGATCGCTTTAATACACTCTGAAACACGAAAAGCCAAGACCTTAGGTTGAAATAACGAAAACTTAAATTTTACCTATAGTCACTCCTGACATAGAAATATTCTATCAGTCAAATCGCAAATTTTAGTAAAAAATGTTAAAGTTTTTCAAATTTTTAAGATAAGCTTAAACACTCTAAAATACGCTGAAACATGTAAATCCGAAATCCCAGACTGAAATATTGAATAATAAAAAAGTTTGGTTTTGTATGGCCAATCAGGACTCTAACAAATTTACTAACACCCAGCGTAAAAATGACTATCTTTTAAGAAATCAATTTACAATTAATAGCTAGATCGCTTTAATACACTCTGAAACGCGAAAAGCCAAGACCTTAGGTTGAAATAACGAAAACTTAAATTTTACCTATAGTCACTCCTGACATAGAAATATTGTATCAGTCAAATCGCAAAGTTTAGTATTAAATGTTAAAGTTTTTCAAATTTTTAATATAAGCTTAAACACTCTAAAATACGCTGAAACATGTAAATCCGAAATCCCAGACTGAAATATTGAATAATAAAAAAGTTGGTTTTGTATGGCCAATCAGGACTCTAACAAATTTACTAACACCCAGCGTAAAAATGACTATCTTTTAAGAAATCAATTTTAAAATTAATAGCTAGATCGCTTTAATACACTCTGAAACGCGAAAAACCAAGACCTTAGGTTGAAATAACGAAAACTTAAATTTTACCTATAGTCACTCCTGACATAGAAATATTCTATCAGTCAAATCGCAAATTTTAGTATTAAATGTTAAAGTTTTTCAAATTTTTAAGATAAGCTTAAACACTCTAAAATACGCTGAAACATGTAAATCCGAAATCCCAGACTGTAATATTGAATAATAAAAAAGTTTGGTTTTGTATGGCCAATCAGGACTCTAACAAATTTACTAACACCCAGCGTAAAAATGACTATCTTTTAAGAAATCAATTTTACAATTAATAGCTAGATCGCTTTAATACACTCTGAAACGCGAAAAACCAAGACCTTAGGTTGAAATAACGAAAACTTAAATTTTACCTATAGTCACTCCTGACATAGAAATATTCTATCAGTCAAATCGCAAAATTTAGTAAAAAATGTTAAAGTTTTTCAAATTTTTAAGATAAGCTTAAACACTCTAAAATACTCTGAAACATGTAAATCCGAAATCCCAGACTGAAATATTGAATAATAAAAAAGTTTGGTTTTGTATGTGCAATCTGGACTCTAACAAATTTACCAACACCCAGCGTAAAAATGACTATCTTTTAAGAAATCAATTTTACAATTAATAGCTAGATCGCTTTAATACACTCTGAAACACGAAAAGCCAAGACCTTAGGTTGAAATAACGAAAACTTAAATTTTACCTATAGTCACTCCTGACATAGAAATATTCTATCAGTCAAATCGCAAATTTTAGTAAAAAATGTTAAAGTTTTTCAAATTTTTAAGATAAGCTTAAACACTCTAAAATACGCTGAAACATGTAAATCCGAAATCCCAGACTGAAATATTGAATAATAAAAAAGTTTGGTTTTGTATGTGCAATCAGGACTCTAACAAATTTACTAACACCCAGCGTAAAAATGACTATCTTTTAAGAAATCAATTTTACAATTAATAGCTAGATCGCTTTAATACACTCTGAAACGCGAAAAACCAAGACCTTAGGTTGAAATAACGAAAACTTAAATTTTACCTATAGTCACTCCTGACATAGAAATATTCTATCAGTCAAATCGCAAATTTTAGTAAAAAATGTTAAAGTTTTTCAAATTTTTAAGATAATCTTAAACACTCTAAAATACGCTGAAACATGTAAATCCGAAATCCCAGACTGAAATATTGAACAATAAAAAAGTTTGGTTTTGTATGTGCAATCTGGACTCTAACAAATTTACCAACACCCAGCGTAAAAATGACTATCTTTTAAGAAATCAATTTTACAATTAATAGCTAGATCGCTTTAATACACTCTGAAACACGAAAAGCCAAGACCTTAGGTTGAAATAACGAAAACTTAAATTTTACCTATAGTCACTCCTGACATAGAAATATTCTATCAGTCAAATCGCAAATTTTAGTAAAAAATGTTAAAGTTTTTGAAATTTTTAAGATAAGCTTAAACACTCTAAAATACGCTGAAACATGTAAATCCGAAATCCCAGACTGAAATATTGAATAATAAAAAAGTTTGGTTTTGTATGTGCAATCAGGACTCTAACAAATTTACCAACACCCAGCGTAAAAATGACTATCTTTTAAGAAATCAATTTACAATTAATAGCTAGATCGCTTTAATACACTCTGAAACGCGAAAAGCCAAGACCTTAGGTTGAAATAACGAAAACTTAAATTTTACCTATAGTCACTCCTGACATAGAAATATTCTATCAGTCAAATCGCAAATTTTAGTAAAAAATGTTAAAGTTTTTGAAATTTTTAAGATAAGCTTAAACACTCTAAAATACGCTGAAACATGTAAATCCGAAATCCCAGACTGAAATATTGAATAATAAAAAAGTTTGGTTTTGTATGTGCAATCAGGACTCTAACAAATTTACCAACACCCAGCGTAAAAATGACTATCTTTTAAGAAATCAATTTACAATTAATAGCTAGATCGCTTTAATACACTCTGAAACGCGAAAAGCCAAGACCTTAGGTTGAAATAACGAAAACTTAAATTTTACCTATAGTCACTCCTGACATAGAAATATTCTATCAGTCAAATCGCAAAGTTTAGTATTAAATGTTAAAGTTTTTCAAATTTTTAATATAAGCTTAAACACTCTAAAATACGCTGAAACATGTAAATCCGAAATCCCAGACTGAAATATTGAATAATAAAAAAGTTTGGTTTTGTATGTGCAATCTGGACTCTATCAAATTTACCAACACCCAGCGTAAAAATGACTATCTTTTAAGAAATCAATTTTACAATTAATAGCTAGATCGCTTTAATACACTCTGAAACACGAAAAGCCAAGACCTTAGGTTGAAATAACGAAAACTTAAATTTTACCTATAGTCACTCCTGACATAGAAATATTCTATCAGTCAAATCGCAAATTTTAGTAAAAAATGTTAAAGTTTTTCAAATTTTTAAGATAAGCTTAAACACTCTAAAATACGCTGAAACATGTAAATCCGAAATCCCAGACTGAAATATTGAATAATAAAAAAGTTTGGTTTTGTATGGCCAATCAGGACTCTAACAAATTTACTAACACCCAGCGTAAAAATGACTATCTTTTAAGAAATCAATTTACAATTAATAGCTAGATCGCTTTAATACACTCTGAAACGCGAAAAGCCAAGACCTTAGGTTGAAATAACGAAAACTTAAATTTTACCTATAGTCACTCCTGACATAGAAATATTGTATCAGTCAAATCGCAAAGTTTAGTATTAAATGTTAAAGTTTTTCAAATTTTTAATATAAGCTTAAACACTCTAAAATACGCTGAAACATGTAAATCCGAAATCCCAGACTGAAATATTGAATAATAAAAAAGTTTGGTTTTGTATGGCCAATCAGGACTCTAACAAATTTACTAACACCCAGCGTAAAAATGACTATCTTTTAAGAAATCAATTTTAAAATTAATAGCTAGATCGCTTTAATACACTCTGAAACGCGAAAAACCAAGACCTTAGGTTGAAATAACGAAAACTTAAATTTTACCTATAGTCACTCCTGACATAGAAATATTCTATCAGTCAAATCGCAAATTTTAGTATTAAATGTTAAAGTTTTTCAAATTTTTAAGATAAGCTTAAACACTCTAAAATACGCTGAAACATGTAAATCCGAAATCCCAGACTGTAATATTGAATAATAAAAAAGTTTGGTTTTGTATGGCCAATCAGGACTCTAACAAATTTACTAACACCCAGCGTAAAAATGACTATCTTTTAAGAAATCAATTTTACAATTAATAGCTAGATCGCTTTAATACACTCTGAAACGCGAAAAACCAAGACCTTAGGTTGAAATAACGAAAACTTAAATTTTACCTATAGTCACTCCTGACATAGAAATATTCTATCAGTCAAATCGCAAAATTTAGTAAAAAATGTTAAAGTTTTTCAAATTTTTAAGATAAGCTTAAACACTCTAAAATACTCTGAAACATGTAAATCCGAAATCCCAGACTGAAATATTGAATAATAAAAAAGTTTGGTTTTGTATGTGCAATCTGGACTCTAACAAATTTACCAACACCCAGCGTAAAAATGACTATCTTTTAAGAAATCAATTTTACAATTAATAGCTAGATCGCTTTAATACACTCTGAAACACGAAAAGCCAAGACCTTAGGTTGAAATAACGAAAACTTAAATTTTACCTATAGTCACTCCTGACATAGAAATATTCTATCAGTCAAATCGCAAATTTTAGTAAAAAATGTTAAAGTTTTTCAAATTTTTAAGATAAGCTTAAACACTCTAAAATACGCTGAAACATGTAAATCCGAAATCCCAGACTGAAATATTGAATAATAAAAAAGTTTGGTTTTGTATGTGCAATCAGGACTCTAACAAATTTACTAACACCCAGCGTAAAAATGACTATCTTTTAAGAAATCAATTTTACAATTAATAGCTAGATCGCTTTAATACACTCTGAAACGCGAAAAACCAAGACCTTAGGTTGAAATAACGAAAACTTAAATTTTACCTATAGTCACTCCTGACATAGAAATATTCTATCAGTCAAATCGCAAATTTTAGTAAAAAATGTTAAAGTTTTTCAAATTTTTAAGATAATCTTAAACACTCTAAAATACGCTGAAACATGTAAATCCGAAATCCCAGACTGAAATATTGAACAATAAAAAAGTTTGGTTTTGTATGTGCAATCTGGACTCTAACAAATTTACCAACACCCAGCGTAAAAATGACTATCTTTTAAGAAATCAATTTTACAATTAATAGCTAGATCGCTTTAATACACTCTGAAACACGAAAAGCCAAGACCTTAGGTTGAAATAACGAAAACTTAAATTTTACCTATAGTCACTCCTGACATAGAAATATTCTATCAGTCAAATCGCAAATTTTAGTAAAAAATGTTAAAGTTTTTGAAATTTTTAAGATAAGCTTAAACACTCTAAAATACGCTGAAACATGTAAATCCGAAATCCCAGACTGAAATATTGAATAATAAAAAAGTTTGGTTTTGTATGTGCAATCAGGACTCTAACAAATTTACCAACACCCAGCGTAAAAATGACTATCTTTTAAGAAATCAATTTACAATTAATAGCTAGATCGCTTTAATACACTCTGAAACGCGAAAAGCCAAGACCTTAGGTTGAAATAACGAAAACTTAAATTTTACCTATAGTCACTCCTGACATAGAAATATTCTATCAGTCAAATCGCAAATTTTAGTAAAAAATGTTAAAGTTTTTGAAATTTTTAAGATAAGCTTAAACACTCTAAAATACGCTGAAACATGTAAATCCGAAATCCCAGACTGAAATATTGAATAATAAAAAAGTTTGGTTTTGTATGTGCAATCAGGACTCTAACAAATTTACCAACACCCAGCGTAAAAATGACTATCTTTTAAGAAATCAATTTACAATTAATAGCTAGATCGCTTTAATACACTCTGAAACGCGAAAAGCCAAGACCTTAGGTTGAAATAACGAAAACTTAAATTTTACCTATAGTCACTCCTGACATAGAAATATTCTATCAGTCAAATCGCAAAGTTTAGTATTAAATGTTAAAGTTTTTCAAATTTTTAATATAAGCTTAAACACTCTAAAATACGCTGAAACATGTAAATCCGAAATCCCAGACTGAAATATTGAATAATAAAAAAGTTTGGTTTTGTATGTGCAATCTGGACTCTATCAAATTTACCAACACCCAGCGTAAAAATGACTATCTTTTAAGAAATCAATTTTACAATTAATAGCTAGATCGCTTTAATACACTCTGAAACACGAAAAGCCAAGACCTTAGGTTGAAATAACGAAAACTTAAATTTTACCTATAGTCACTCCTGACATAGAAATATTCTATCAGTCAAATCGCAAATTTTAGTAAAAAATGTTAAAGTTTTTCAAATTTTTAAGATAAGCTTAAACACTCTAAAATACGCTGAAACATGTAAATCCGAAATCCCAGACTGAAATATTGAATAATAAAAAAGTTTGGTTTTGTATGGCCAATCAGGACTCTAACAAATTTACTAACACCCAGCGTAAAAATGACTATCTTTTAAGAAATCAATTTACAATTAATAGCTAGATCGCTTTAATACACTCTGAAACGCGAAAAGCCAAGACCTTAGGTTGAAATAACGAAAACTTAAATTTTACCTATAGTCACTCCTGACATAGAAATATTGTATCAGTCAAATCGCAAAGTTTAGTATTAAATGTTAAAGTTTTTCAAATTTTTAATATAAGCTTAAACACTCTAAAATACGCTGAAACATGTAAATCCGAAATCCCAGACTGAAATATTGAATAATAAAAAAGTTTGGTTTTGTATGGCCAATCAGGACTCTAACAAATTTACTAACACCCAGCGTAAAAATGACTATCTTTTAAGAAATCAATTTTAAAATTAATAGCTAGATCGCTTTAATACACTCTGAAACGCGAAAAACCAAGACCTTAGGTTGAAATAACGAAAACTTAAATTTTACCTATAGTCACTCCTGACATAGAAATATTCTATCAGTCAAATCGCAAATTTTAGTATTAAATGTTAAAGTTTTTCAAATTTTTAAGATAAGCTTAAACACTCTAAAATACGCTGAAACATGTAAATCCGAAATCCCAGACTGTAATATTGAATAATAAAAAAGTTTGGTTTTGTATGGCCAATCAGGACTCTAACAAATTTACTAACACCCAGCGTAAAAATGACTATCTTTTAAGAAATCAATTTTACAATTAATAGCTAGATCGCTTTAATACACTCTGAAACGCGAAAAACCAAGACCTTAGGTTGAAATAACGAAAACTTAAATTTTACCTATAGTCACTCCTGACATAGAAATATTCTATCAGTCAAATCGCAAAATTTAGTAAAAAATGTTAAAGTTTTTCAAATTTTTAAGATAAGCTTAAACACTCTAAAATACTCTGAAACATGTAAATCCGAAATCCCAGACTGAAATATTGAATAATAAAAAAGTTTGGTTTTGTATGTGCAATCTGGACTCTAACAAATTTACCAACACCCAGCGTAAAAATGACTATCTTTTAAGAAATCAATTTTACAATTAATAGCTAGATCGCTTTAATACACTCTGAAACACGAAAAGCCAAGACCTTAGGTTGAAATAACGAAAACTTAAATTTTACCTATAGTCACTCCTGACATAGAAATATTCTATCAGTCAAATCGCAAATTTTAGTAAAAAATGTTAAAGTTTTTCAAATTTTTAAGATAAGCTTAAACACTCTAAAATACGCTGAAACATGTAAATCCGAAATCCCAGACTGAAATATTGAATAATAAAAAAGTTTGGTTTTGTATGTGCAATCAGGACTCTAACAAATTTACTAACACCCAGCGTAAAAATGACTATCTTTTAAGAAATCAATTTTACAATTAATAGCTAGATCGCTTTAATACACTCTGAAACGCGAAAAACCAAGACCTTAGGTTGAAATAACGAAAACTTAAATTTTACCTATAGTCACTCCTGACATAGAAATATTCTATCAGTCAAATCGCAAATTTTAGTAAAAAATGTTAAAGTTTTTCAAATTTTTAAGATAAGCTTAAACACTCTAAAATACGCTGAAACATGTAAATCCGAAATCCCAGACTGAAATATTGAACAATAAAAAAGTTTGGTTTTGTATGTGCAATCTGGACTCTAACAAATTTACCAACACCCAGCGTAAAAATGACTATCTTTTAAGAAATCAATTTTACAATTAATAGCTAGATCGCTTTAATACACTCTGAAACACGAAAAGCCAAGACCTTAGGTTGAAATAACGAAAACTTAAATTTTACCTATAGTCACTCCTGACATAGAAATATTCTATCAGTCAAATCGCAAATTTTAGTAAAAAATGTTAAAGTTTTTGAAATTTTTAAGATAAGCTTAAACACTCTAAAATACGCTGAAACATGTAAATCCGAAATCCCAGACTGAAATATTGAATAATAAAAAAGTTTGGTTTTGTATGTGCAATCAGGACTCTAACAAATTTACCAACACCCAGCGTAAAAATGACTATCTTTTAAGAAATCAATTTACAATTAATAGCTAGATCGCTTTAATACACTCTGAAACGCGAAAAGCCAAGACCTTAGGTTGAAATAACGAAAACTTAAATTTTACCTATAGTCACTCCTGACATAGAAATATTCTATCAGTCAAATCGCAAATTTTAGTAAAAAATGTTAAAGTTTTTGAAATTTTTAAGATAAGCTTAAACACTCTAAAATACGCTGAAACATGTAAATCCGAAATCCCAGACTGAAATATTGAATAATAAAAAAGTTTGGTTTTGTATGTGCAATCAGGACTCTAACAAATTTACCAACACCCAGCGTAAAAATGACTATCTTTTAAGAAATCAATTTACAATTAATAGCTAGATCGCTTTAATACACTCTGAAACGCGAAAAGCCAAGACCTTAGGTTGAAATAACGAAAACTTAAATTTTACCTATAGTCACTCCTGACATAGAAATATTCTATCAGTCAAATCGCAAAGTTTAGTATTAAATGTTAAAGTTTTTCAAATTTTTAATATAAGCTTAAACACTCTAAAATACGCTGAAACATGTAAATCCGAAATCCCAGACTGAAATATTGAATAATAAAAAAGTTTGGTTTTGTATGGCCAATCAGGACTCTAACAAATTTACTAACACCCAGCGTAAAAATGACTATCTTTTAAGAAATCAATTTTAAAATTAATAGCTAGATCGCTTTAATACACTCTGAAACGCGAAAAACCAAGACCTTAGGTTGAAATAACGAAAACTTAAATTTTACCTATAGTCACTCCTGACATAGAAATATTCTATCAGTCAAATCGCAAATTTTAGTATTAAATGTTAAAGTTTTTCAAATTTTTAAGATAAGCTTAAACACTCTAAAATACGCTGAAACATGTAAATCCGAAATCCCAGACTGAAATATTGAATAATAAAAAAGTTTGGTTTTGTATGGCCAATCAGGACTCTAACAAATTTACTAACACCCAGCGTAAAAATGACTATCTTTTAAGAAATCAATTTTACAATTAATAGCTAGATCGCTTTAATACACTCTGAAACGCGAAAAACCAAGACCTTAGGTTGAAATAACGAAAACTTAAATTTTACCTATAGTCACTCCTGACATAGAAATATTCTATCAGTCAAATCGCAAATTTTAGTAAAAAATGTTAAAGTTTTTCAAATTTTTAAGATAAGCTTAAACACTCTAAAATACGCTGAAACATGTAAATCCGAAATCCCAGACTGAAATATTGAATAATAAAAAAGTTTGGTTTTGTATGTGCAATCTGGACTCTAACAAATTTACCAACACCCAGCGTAAAAATGACTATCTTTTAAGAAATCAATTTTACAATTAATAGCTAGATCGCTTTAATACACTCTGAAACACGAAAAGCCAAGACCTTAGGTTGAAATAACGAAAACTTAAATTTTACCTATAGTCACTCCTGACATAGAAATATTCTATCAGTCAAATCGCAAATTTTAGTAAAAAATGTTAAAGTTTTTCAAATTTTTAAGATAAGCTTAAACACTCTAAAATACGCTGAAACATGTAAATCCGAAATCCCAGACTGAAATATTGAATAATAAAAAAGTTTGGTTTTGTATGGGCAATCTGGACTCTTAACAAATTTACCAACACCCAGCGTAAAAATGACTATCTTTTAAGAAATCAATTTTACAATTAATAGCTAGATCGCTTTAATACACTCTGAAACGCGAAAAACCAAGACCTTAGGTTGAAATAACGAAAACTTAAATTTTACCTATAGTCACTCCTGACATAGAAATATTCTATCAGTCAAATCGCAAATTTTAGTATTAAATGTTAAAGTTTTTCAAATTTTTAAGATAAGCTTAAACACTCTAAAATACGCTGAAACATGTAAATCCGAAATCCCAGACTGAAATATTGAATAATAAAAAAGTTTGGTTTTGTATGTGCAATCTGGACTCTATCAAATTTACCAACACCCAGCGTAAAAATGACTATCTTTTAAGAAATCAATTTTACAATTAATAGCTAGATCGCTTTAATACACTCTGAAACACGAAAAGCCAAGACCTTAGGTTGAAATAACGAAAACTTAAATTTTACCTATAGTCACTCCTGACATAGAAATATTCTATCAGTCAAATCGCAAATTTTAGTAAAAAATGTTAAAGTTTTTCAAATTTTTAAGATAAGCTTAAACACTCTAAAATACGCTGAAACATGTAAATCCGAAATCCCAGACTGAAATATTGAATAATAAAAAAGTTTGGTTTTGTATGGCCAATCAGGACTCTAACAAATTTACTAACACCCAGCGTAAAAATGACTATCTTTTAAGAAATCAATTTTAAAATTAATAGCTAGATCGCTTTAATACACTCTGAAACGCGAAAAGCCAAGACCTTAGGTTGAAATAACGAAAACTTAAATTTTACCTATAGTCACTCCTGACAGAAATATTCTATCAGTCAATTCGCAAATTGTAGTAAAAAATGTTAAAGTTTTTCAAATTTTTAAGATAAGCTTAAACACTCTAAAATACGCTGAAACATGTAAATCCGAAATCCCAGACTGAAATATTGAATAATAAAAAAGTTTGGTTTTGTATGGGCAATCTGGACTCTAACAAATTTACCAACACCCAGCGTAAAAATGACTATCTTTTAAGAAATCAATTTTACAATTAATTAATAGCTAGATCGCTTTAATACACTCTTAAACGCGAAAAGCCAAGACCTTAGGTTGAAATGACGAAAACTTAAATTTTACCTATAGTCACTCCTGACAGAAATATTCTATCAGTCAACTCGCAAATTTTAGTAAAAAATGTTAAAGTTTTTCAAATTTTTAAGATAAGCTTAAACACTCTAAAATACGCTGAAACATGTAAATCCGAAATTCCAGACTGAAATATTGAATAATAAAAAAGTTTGGTTTTGTATGTGCAATCAGGACTCTAACAAATTTACCAACACCCAGCGTAAAAATGACTATCTTTTAAGAAATCAATTTTTCAATTAATAGCTAGATCGCTTTAATACACTCTGAAACGCGAAAAGCCAAGACCTTAGGTTGATATAATGAAAGACGAAATTTTATGTATAGTCACAATTGTTAAAGTCCCCAAGGTCATCGCAATTCCCCCCACCACTTTCTTTATACATAGGGCACCTGGAGCCGTACGGTCAGTCGCTTTGCGACTGTCGTGGGGTGCACACTGGTGTCGGCACTCTGCTGTACGGGTTTAAGTTAAAGTTTAGGATTTATCATGTACAACTATAAAAACTCGTGACTTAGTGAAATATTCTATCAGTCAATTCGCAAATTTTAGTAAAAAATGTTAAAGTTTTTCAAATTTTTAAGATAAGCTTAAACACTCTAAAATACGCTGAAACATGTAAATCCAAAATCCCAGACTGAAATATTGAATAATAAAAAAGTTTGGTTTTGTATGTGCAATCTGGACTCTATCAAATTTACCAACACCCAGCGTAAAAATGACTATCTTTTAAGAAATCAATTTTACAATTAATAGCTAGATCGCTTTAATACACTCTGAAACGCGAAAAGCCAAGACCTTAGGTTGAAAAAACGAAAACTTAAATTTTACCTATATCCACTCCTGACATAGAAATATTCTATCAGTCAACTCGCAAATTTTAGTATAAAATGTTAAAGTTTTTCAAATTTTTAAGATAAGCTTAAACACTTTAAAATACGCTGAAACATGTAAATCCGAAATCCCAGACTGAAATATTGAATAATAAAAAAGTTTGGTTTTGTATGGGCAATCTGGACTCTAACAAATTTACCAACACCCAGCGTAAAAATGACTATCTTTTAAGAAATCAATTTTACAATTAATAGCTAGATCGCTTTAATACACTCTGAAAGGCGAAAAGCCAAGACCTTAGGTTGAAATAACGAAAACTTAAATTTTACCTATAGTCACTCCTGACAGAAATATTCTATCAGTCAAATCGCAAATTTTAGTATTAAATGTTAAAGTTTTTCAAATTTTTAAGATAAGCTTAAACACTCTAAAATACGCTGAAACATGTAAATCCGAAATCCCAGACTGAAATATTGAATAATAAAAAAGTTTGGTTTTGTATGGGCAATCAGGACTCTAACAAATTTACCAACACCCAGCGTAAAAATGACTATCTTTTAAGAAATCAATTTTACAATTAATAGCTAGATCGCTTTAATACACTCTGAAACGCGAAAAACCAAGACCTTAGGTTGATATAATGAAAGACGAAATTTTACGTATAGTCACAATTGTTAAAGTCCCCAAGGTCATCGAAATTCCCCCCACCACTTTCCTTATACATAGGGCACCTGGAGCCGTACGGTCAGTCGCTTTGCGACTGTCGTGGGGTGCACACTGGTGTCGGCACTCTGCTGTACGGTTTTAAGTTAAAGTTTAGGATTTATCATGTACAACAATACAAACTTAGCAAATTATAACATTTTAGCCAGTTCAATTTACCACACTTACACTTGGCGAAAACATAAAACTGTTGTACCATGAGTAAATTTTTCTAAGTGTTGGTTCAAACCTGGGGGTACGTCTGTTGAGATGAAAACTTTAACTCTGATCGTACGAAGGGTAAATATTTCTAAGTGTTTGCTCAAACCTTTAGGTAGCTCAACGCACGGGGACGGGCTGTGAGCCGGCTATGAGCGGGGCCGCCTTATATCTCCACCGGGCAACCACACCCAGGGGCGCCATCGGTGGCGCAGGGGTGGGGGTGCTACCAGGGGTGCAGGGTTGGGGGCGCCACTGGGGGCGCAGGGGTGAGAGCGGGGATTACCGTCTCTATTGATGTAAGTATTTTACAAGTTTTCGGCTCAAGGTCACTACACTTTAACTCTGGACCAACATAGGCTAAATATTTCAGAATTTTTCCCTCAAGGTCACCACACTTTAACTCTGGGACGACATCGACTTGTGGTTTCTCTGTGTTTTGACTCAAGGTCATCACACTTTACCTCTAGGACGACATCAACTTGTAATATTTCTACGTTTTCACTCAAGGTCCCAACACTTTAACTCTGGTGCAACATCAAATTGTCGTACCAAGACAAATGCTCAAGGTCACTACACTTTAACTCTGGACCAACATAGGCTAAAATATTTCAGAACTTTTCCCTCAAGGTCACCACACTTTAACTCTGGGACGACATCGACTTGTGGTTTTTCTGTGTTTTCACTCAAGGTCATAATACTTTACCTCTGGGACGACTTCAAATTGTAATGTTGTTATGTTTTCACTCAAGGTCGCCACACTTTAACTCTGAATCTACTTAAACTTGTCATACCAAGAAAACTTTAGTTCTTATGCTCGAGGTCACCACACTTTACCTTTGGGACGACATCAACTTGTAATATTTCTATGTTTTCACTCAAGGTCACCACACTTTAACTCTGGGACAATATCGACTTGTATTATTAATTTTATGTTTTTTTTTACTCAAGGTCATTACACTTTAACATCTACATTTAAGGTAGCACCAAAACGGTGCTACCTGGCGTGACATTTTCAAGTTTCCCAAGGTCATCGCAATTCCCCCTACCACTTCCCATATACCTAGATTACGCGGAGCCTAATAGTCAGTCGCTCGGTGTCTGTCGTAGGGTGCACATCGCGGTTGCAGTAATGGTTAGAGTAAGGCAGCCGGGCCAGTTCAAGGTCACCCGAGCAGTGTCACATGACAGACTCAAGGTCATTACACTTTAACTCTGGGCCAACATGGGGTAAATATTTCTAATTTTTTCCTCAAGGTCACCACACTTTAACTTTGGAACAACATAGGCTAAATATTTCTGAGTTTTACTCAAGGTCGCCACACTTTAACTATGAGACAACATCGACTTGTAATATTTCTGTGTTTTGACTCAAGGTCTTAACACTTTAACTCTGGGACAACATCGAATTGTCTCCCCAAGAAAACTTTAACTCTTATGCTCAAGGTCATCACACTTTAACATTTAAGGGACTAATTAACATTTACATTTAAGGTAGCACCAAAACGGTGCTACTGCACTTTTGCTATTTCTCGTAGAAATTGGCTCCAAATCCTCAAGGTCACGAGGACTCTGAAGAGTAGAGTAGTCTCTCTACTCTTTGACTTTTTTTAAACTCCATTTGAATGACCTTGAGATTTCCCCCACCACTTCCCATATACCTAGAGTACGGGTCACTTCTCGAGCTGGTTCAAGGTCACCCTGGAGGTCACCCACTACACTTATACTCTAAGTGTTGGCAATACCCCCACTACAATTGAATCCCTAGGCTGCACAACGACGCTCCGTCAGTCTGTCTCCAACTTGCGTGCAGTGCGCTTCGCTGTTCTTCGTCTCTATTGATGTAAGTATTTTACAAGTTTTTGGCTCAAGGTCACTACACTTTACCTCTGGACCAACATGGGTTGAATATTTTTGTGTTTTTACTCAAGGTCACAACACTTTAACTCTAGCACGTCGGTTATCGTACCAGAGGTGCTCAATAACCTAACTTGTAATGTATAGGGTGGCGTTTGCACGCCACGTGGTATCGCCATGAGTGTCCTGTCCAAATTTTAAGTTAAATTAATTTTACTGTAATCTTTTCCATTTCCAATTCGTTTTGCCAAAGAATAAGGTGTCGCTTTATAAAGTGGTATTTCTCCAGAGTTATAGGGGATTGCAGAGATACAATTAGTTTATTTAGGAGACTCTTCATCTTGGAGTTTAACGCGATTTCCACTTTGACTTTGCTTCCTCGGCTCTCACAGCCTAAGCTGTACAGAAATGTTTCTTCTAGTGCCAACTCGGGCCAAGAGAACAGTGTGTTGACTGTAGGACAGCTCATGGTGAAGTGATGCGATACTCCAGCGTTAAGCCTCACCTTCCCCCACCACTGTGGCCTTCCCCCACTCCTGCTGTTTCCCCCACCTCTTTTCCCTTGACTCGTGCGCTACAAGCAGTCTCTCAGTATTGTGTGGACTTTTGTGAGGAGACGCCATGTCGCGGGACACTTTAGGTAAGAAACTTAGCCGTGTTAAGGCTTTATTAGTTGCTCACTGTCCACCACTCAAAGTTAAGAGGGTTTCGACTTTAGCTAAGTGGCGCAAACTGTTGCGCGGACACCCTAAGTTTTATACAAAACGGACTAATGTCAGTTTTACTGATGAGGATTTGTTTAAAATATTGGATGAAATGACTTTTCCTTGCAAAATTCAGTTAGTTACTCCCATTCCTGACAGTTTAGAGTCTTAGTCTCTCAAGCCGATATACCTAGAGTACACAGGGCCTGACGGTCAGTCACTCGGTGGCTGTCGTGGGGTGCGCATCGGTGTCGGCGCTCTGTAGTTGTTAAGTGTTCAAGGTCACAGTAATATGAAATTGCGGATGTTGTGCTTGTTCAATGGTCTCTGAGGACTAGTGGATGACGGTTTAAGCAAGGTCATGTCGCAAACTCGAGTTTGACTTGGCACTTTTGCTGTTTCTCATCGCAAATTCGCTCCAAGTCGTCAAGGTCACGTGGACTCTGACTGAAACTCGGAGCGTAGTGCGAGAAACGGCAAAAGAGCCAAAAAATTTTGAGTTTCGGCGTGACCTTGACCTTAACAGTGTCAGTGACGTCATTTTGATGATGTAATGGATGATGACGTCATCAGCATGTCATTTCTGTGACGTCATGGGTGTGACATCACAGAGATGACGTCATCGATGGTGACGTCATCAATTACGTCATCGATGACGTCATTTTGATGACGTCATGGGTATGACGTCATCGATTGCGTCATCGTCGATGACGTCATCGATTGCGTCATCGATGACGTCATCGGGGTCGTTGACCTTGGCGATGACGTCATCACATTCCTCAGAGGTCATTGAACTGAGCCAGCAACCGCAAAAACACACTACTATCAAAAATTCAAAAAAATGAAAAAAACGCCTGGAATTATTGTGAGTTTGGACCTACATACCAAATTTCACCAAAATCGGACCATGGGGGCATTCTCTAGCTCTGTTTACATCCAGACACACGGACACACGGACACACACACACACACACACACACACACACACACACACACAGACATCACTCTGAAAACCACTTTTTTGGACTCAGGGGGCACCAAAATGGATAAATCCACAAACAACTCAAATTCGAAAATTTTGACGAAAACAATACTTTCTCCATATACCATGGTATAGGGGGAGAAAGTAAAACCAATAACTTATATTAGGAAATTTTTATATTTTTTTCATTTACAATGGTTTAGAGAAAATACGTAATAAATATACCGGTAGCCATGTTACTATAAATGTGCTGGTAGTTAATATACTGAATAGATCTGTAGAAGATTTAAAAGTAGAAGGCGTTAGAAGTGTGTTGTGTTGGTAGCGGAAGCATACGTGGAGGTCGGTTGGCACATGACAATGTCCTAAATACAGCAATCTAACAGTTTACATGACATGGAACAAGTGGGCCTGCACTACCAGAAAATAACAAATGGATTGATTTATTAGTTTTAAGTAATACTTAAGATTGTAATTGTAGTATTTTACTAAGTACCGTATCCAGTCTCTCTGAACAGCGGTATTTTGACTATTTGTGAAGGATTTTCCTATCTTAAATCCAACGTTATTAAATAAAGTTCAGAAACGGTTCAAGAGGTCTGCAGCTTTGCCAGAGAGAAAGAATAAAAATTTAACTTTAAAGAGGAGATTTTTACACTTAAATTTGCTAATTATATCCAGATAATAAAATATTCTATAGATCTAATAATATGGAAACCGTTGGGGAAAGAGTTTAATTATGTTGTAAAAAACACTTTTAGACATTTTACTATCCCTTAAAATATTGCTTTTAATCTATCTTAATTTTTAATTTTAGGATTTTGTTTTTAATTTAATTTGTTTTATATCCTTTCAAAGATATTTAATTATGCAATAATTTCAAACAACATGCTGTTTACTACAAAATAATTTTGTCGCAATTATAAAAATCAAATCAAATAAAAATTAAAATATGTGTGATTTATCTTTGCATTTTAAAAATAAATATGTTTTATTAGTAAATTCATTTATCTTTTAATTTGCAGTCTATACTTCACATTTTTCACGAACAGTCATTAGAAGTACGTTTCATATTGACATCGTAAACTTGTATGATTTTAACTACACGTTGAGCAGAGAAAGAGCCATACAGTAGTATGACGCTGAAAAGTGACGTAATATGGCAGAAATCTTTTCAATGTATGAATACAAATCCTTCTGATCCGTGAATATTGCCTTCTCACGTCTGCATTGGGGGAAGTGAGAGACTCGTTACAGAGTTATAGGTCATGTCGTAACATGGAAGTCTTACGAGTCACAAGAATTGCAGTTACACATGTATACAAATCTAGAATCGTATTCTTAAAACCTTAATTTATTGTGATCTGATCATGAAATTCAAGACATAGAAAAAGGTATATAACTATAATTCACATATCGTTATAAATTATTTACACTGAGTAAAGTTACGTATTGTGATAACGTTTTAAAAATGCACTTTTTACTTTTAAATAATGATAAAATATTGTGACATTAATTCCTGTTAGAAAAAAATTCTACTTGTTTATTCACATATATTTCTCCGTAATAGGGTACAATAAAGTAATTACAAATATAAACGTGTTATCTAAGAGGACTCTAAATTACACTCCGAGTAAATTATGTTAACATAACCAGGGATACCGGAAAACCTCTACTCTAATCCACACCGAATATTAATTTCATAGTAGTATAATTCATGCCTTTAATTCGACTGGCAACTTAGAACAACAAAAATTGGAGGATTTTTATGGATATAAAAATAAATAATTTAATTTGAAAGGATCACGGATAAGTTTTCTAATTGTAGGATTTTTGCAATTCCCTCCCAAACACGTGTGAGTGTACAACGCAGCTTTAACGCTCCTAACTCAATCCTCAGTGAAGTCACGCACACTTTCCCCGTAAAAGTGAATTGGATTGGGAGTTTTACATCAATATTTAATCTCTGGTCACTCAACTAAATTTTAACTTTAGCGGGTTTTCTTCAGAATTTTCAAGTAAAAAATAGCCCTTATATATACACTAGGTACTGTTTAACAAATTTTGAGTATTGCTAATTAAAATGCTACAAAATTGTATAAAAAAGCTCTTGTAGATTTTCATGATTGAGTGTACACCAATCAGTATTGAACATGGGCTCTAAATTATTGCTCTGATTATTCTAACGATCATCAGGTATCCTACCACCTATCGACATCAGTAGTTAGATTTGGTTACTTCTGGCTCAGTGCACATGCCCCGGAAGCCACGTGCCGGGGCACACAGCTTCCGGTCGTATATTAAATGAGGGGTAGGTACGCATAAATTAAAAGTTAGTTCAAAATTGAAATTCAATTTGATAAGTGGGTTACGGAAAGTATGTCAAGGTCATCCCGAGTAAGTTTTAAAAAAGCCTATCCCGCTACCACAGGAAATAGTTCTGAGAGTCGAACTACCCGGTGATAGCGGGATAGGCAGATTTAACTTTTGAACTTTATTCGTAAAAACAGATACAATCAATGTGCAAAAACAAATACAATCAATGTGCAATACAGGTTGAATTTTTGTGATGAAATACGGAGTTGTAAAAGCAAACGCCGACGACGAGGATAAGGTAAAGGCAGAGTCCCCAGATGACGTATTTGACAAGTTTGAAGAAACGTAATATCTCGAGTTGGTTTTCCCGTTCCAATTCCAATCGTTTAATTTCCAATTTCAATTTTTCCTCTTTCATTTTTTCCTCTTCCATGCTTGTGACGAAAGAAACTTCATCCATCATATCCATCATTAGTGTTGTTTTTTGGTGTTTGAAATTTTGAAACAAGTGATGTTGATAGTTCAAATGTTGGAGACGGAATGAGAAGTGAAAGCGAGGAACGTTAGTTAAACGAAGAAGTGGTGGGGGGAAGTTGAATTACAAAGAAGTGGTGGGGGAAGTTGAATCACAAAGAAGTGGTGGGGGAAGGAGGTTGCTCACCATTTGCTTCCATACTTGTTGTTGTCGTGTCTGATTGTAGAGGTGTAAATGGAGTAAGATTTAGCAAACTATCTTCATCAGAACTTTCAACCTTATCACAAATAGGACAGGCGTAAGTTATTTCCAGATTCATTTTAACAGTGTTGAATTTACTAACAATTTCGTGTAAAGTATTAAATATTTCTTGCAAATCTTCTTTAGAATTTACTTCGAAACTAGAATTCATTCGTGCCAACGGAGAGTTGTTCATCGTGCGAGAGTCGGTGATTGAATGAAGATCGGTGCTTAGGAAGGAGGCTTATTTGTCGGTGAGCATGAGCTTGTTATTAAGTAAATAGCTAAGTTCCTCTTCTTCGTTTTTCAATTCAAATATTTTAGCTGAAGTAGTAGTCGTTGTTTCGTCTTCACTCGATGATGAAGAAAATTGAAATATCCTAGCTGAAGTAGTAGTCGTTGTTTCGTCTTCACTAGATGATGAAGAATCACGAGGACGTAAATAGTGAACATCAAGTCTGATCCATCTCATAGGATATCTATCCATGACAGAGAGCAAATTTTGAAATATTTCCTCCAATTCTTCTCTGTCAGTTATTATATGTTGAAACTTGACGAAAGGCGATCCCATGTTGTTAGTTAGAGCGTTGGAAGTGAAATAATTCAAAGGTGGATTCAATAAGATACAAAACTTAAACTAATGGTGGGGGAAATCTAAAAGACCAATGGTGGGGGAAATCTCAAGGTCATCCAATTGAAGTTTTAAAAAGAGTGTAAAACTGAAATTACACATTTGATGGTTCTACAGGATCGGAATACCAATCTGATCTGTATTTACATCTTTTTATCATATGTGTACAAAAATCATCTTGATGAGACTTGGTGCGTTGACAATGAGCTAGATCGAGAGGATGAAATTTGAAACATCTTTGAGGACAGCATGTATGAAAATATCTTGATTTGTAAAATTTGAAAGTTCGCAATTCCGGTGGCGGTAGTTGTTTTGTTTTGCACTTGCAGTAACAAGATCCAAAAAATTCACATTTAGTGCAAGCTAACCCGTCCACCATCATTGGTCCTAAATCTGTACACTGTTGTTCACAACAATAACGAGGTTCGTACTTGTACTTTTGTTCTTCCATGTTGACGCTACTGAGTCCAGTGAAAGAATAAGAGTGTATAGTGTTGAATAGTCAGTTTTATGTACTACAAAAAGTGGTGGGGGGTAATTTCAAGGTCATTCAAACGAAGTTTTAAAAAATTATACCTTACTAATGTAAGGAATGTTGATACTTAAGAAGTTTGTTTCTGTTTATTTTCTTCAGACTTTGTCTGTTTCTGTTTGTCCTCTTCAGCCTTTTTCTCTCTCTCCGCTTTAGCCATAGCGATAAGTTCATCAGTCGATAGTGGATGTACTTCAGGAAATTTTAAAATTAATTTAGCTTGATATCCTTCTTTAGTTAATATATTTAAATCTTCAGTCATTTGTTCAACGGTGTTGTAATCTTTTCCATAGATTTTTCCATCAAGTTCAATCATCATTCTGTATAACATCTTTAAAATTAGGTGTTGACGCAGCGAGAGTCGGGAAGCGAATGATTAGTTATACAAGTATCATTTCCTTTTTATCAACTTGACATTGATCACGTGATTCCTTAGTTTTACTTGTTAAAAGTTATTTAACATTGGTAATACTTGTGGAACTTGATGTTATGTTGACCAGTCGGCGATGAAGATGTTGTAGGTTGTGTAGAAAGAAATACTTCATCTTCGCAGTATTTTGTTTTAGTAAACATCCTTACATTAGTAGCACTAACATCAACAGTTAAGTGATAACCACCGGTAAGTAAAACTCGCATTTCGTTGGTTAAATCTTCAAGTTGTTCCAAACTCGTAATGGTGTTGGTATCGTAAGATGCACACTTGACCTTTAGGGACATGTTGAAGTTTTGTATTTAGTTATAGAGAGCGAGATGTGTACGGTACGAAAGCTAGTCGTAGACTGATGAATTTCACAAGTTGATTTTCACTTTTATTATCATACAAAAATGGGTCAAGGTCATCCTGTGGAATTTTTAAAAAAAGCAACATATTGTTATGTACAAAGACATAACAATATGTTGCTTCTTTTATTTTTGTTTTTGTTTTATATCATCTTTATTGAGAAACCATTACAAACACATATATTTACAACGTTATGTAAAAACTAGTTAGTAGTAGGTGTTACATGAATAGTTAGTTCAGTCGAGTTGTTTCCACTCGGTCCGTGTGAAACTAAATAGAGTGCGCCAGGTTGAATAACTCGAAGATCTTCATTTTGTAGAAGTTGTACAAACCGTTTCGGTAGGAAGATTTGAAACTTCGGTTCGTCACCAACTGTATACGGCGCCTCGCTCAATGTGCAATTAATAGCATCACCAATTGAAGTGTCCATCTTCTTGATTGTATGTATGATGTAATGTTTTTCTTCTTTTAGTTCAGAACATTTCTTCGTCGGTAAGATTGTTGATTTAGAATGAGCGTTGAATTGATCAACCAAATTTTGAAGAAAGTTCTGCGATGCCATCTTGATGTTATTGTTAATCTTCTTGTTAATAATATTGTCCGTCGGAGATGTTGTCTCTTCGGAGGTTCGAGTAATACTCATGCTGCGTCATGGTAGCGCTCTCACTTTTATTACCGACATTACCCCCACCATTCTGTTGAAGGAAATTATTTAAGCGGTAGGCATTCTTCAAAGCGCACTGTGACCTTCGGTGTTTAAAACTCTTTGATGAAATACAAAGTTCATTGAAGTAGCATTGGAAATCTCTATCTATTATTGCATTTATCACTTCGTTGCTTGTAAATGATTGTATCCAATTAGCTTTTTCCAATCCTCTTGTGTAGATAGTTTTGAACTCTTTGCAGTAATGATTCATAATGTGCGGCATCATGTTATAACTAATAAAACCTTCATCCCATCTTAAGTTGTGAAAATGTTTGTACAACCATTTGTTTGTAACTTTCGCTTTAGTTGTTAGTCTATTGAATGGTAATGGAGGTTTGAATAAGTAATGATAAACTACAGATGTATTCATATCCAAAATTACTAATTCTTTTATGATAAAATTTCCATCATTTCCTCGAAAAGCTTGAAATTCAATTATACCTCTTTTAACTTCCATTATATGTGGCGCATTAGAAAACGAAACCCGTTTGTTCATGATGAAGTCTCGTCAGCAACTGACTGGTATTACAAACACGATTGTTCTTCTTTAACTTCTTGCGCTTCTTCGTCGATATTAAAGTTGGTGTGATAGTTGTTCAATTGTCTCCACATATCCACTTCTTGAGGTATTCGATTAAAAATTGAAGTATCCACGGGACCGTATAAAATTGGAACGAAAGGTTGTCTGTCCAATGTATCAATTAGATAGTCTTTGATTATTGCACTTGAAAATATTAGTTGTTTCAAATATCTGGTGACGGGACCGGTAGTACAACTTAAAGTGTAAAATTCTTCTTTAGTCAAATGTAATTTTACATCATGTCTAGTTAAATCTCTGAAGCGAACCATTTGTCCTCCACGATGTTTCACTATATCAACTTCAATATTTGATTCCAATAAACTTAATCTTGTTCTTCTTCCAAATGTGTTGTTACTCAGATAGCATTCCAAAAGATGTAAATGTTTCATAAATGATTCCCAAGAAGTTTCAGTGAATGTAACCATTTTATTTGCATGATTTAAAATAACAATCGGTGAATAATCCAATGATTTTAAAATTCCAACTGAAATACTTTTCGTCATGCATGAAGAAATGGGGTAGAAAATCCGAAGAAATACTTCTGTTACAATATTAGTTGTAATGTTAACTTCAACCTTTTTTCTTTTTACTTCTTTTTCAGCTTCTCCTTCTTCTTTTTCTTCTTCTCTCTTCTTATGTTTGTTAAACTTGAGGAACTCGTCCATTTCTCGTTCAACTTGTTTTTCTATATCTGAACTATTATCATCCATTAGAGGTGTATTTTCTTCTCCGTTAGTAGAACTCATCTTGCGAACGATGTTTCCCATACGACGGTTGAAGATAGAATGAACTTTCCACTCATGATTTTTTCGCTTTTATGTTTTTTCGTGGAATCCTTGAAATTTATACAATCACATAAATGTTTGTTTTCAACTTGTCTTTCACAAACGAAATTCTAACCTCAAAAATTGAAACATATAATTCTAACCTCAAAAATCTGCAGTCGTTGTACTAATTCTTTTTAAAGTACATTCTTCACAATTCCGGTCAGCGGTGTGTAAGTAACTATTTTATCATGTAGAATTAGACAGTATGCTGAAGTTCCATCCGCTACTGGTTGTTCAAATTCCATTTCAATTTTTATATCCACACTTGATGATTTTACCGATTCATTTTGTTTTGAACAATCGATTACAATTATCGGAGCCTTGGAATAATACTGGTCAGGCGATAATAGTGGTGTATTAGTCTTTCCATAATATGACGATTGAAATCTTGCATACATATCGTATAAAATGGAAAAACGTTTTTTGCTGAACATGACATTCAAATTGTCATACGGAAAGAATTGAGAGTTTAAGAAAACTTTACAATTCTTTATTTTACAGTGATCAAATTGACCGGCATTTGCAGTGATAACATCTTTTCGCTTAGTTTGAAAACCGAGTATTATGTACCTTGCCCGTTCCAAGTAAGTTGATGTCTTGACGGTCCATGTTTGTCGTTCTGTCTGAGGTAGTGTAGGATATTCATGGAATTCCCAACTTCG